>JAFIRS010003202.1:0-149628 GCA_018342105.1 Gonioctena quinquepunctata | reverse complement strand
AAAATCTTGAAAAGAGAAAATTCAACTTTTTTAAGCAAAGCGGGATTGTCCAAATTGATTGTTGATACGGCTCCGTCAGGTTGAGTCTTGCCGCTTGGTGTTACCTACGTATTTTGCACCATGAACACGGATTCGAAGTCAAAACGCGTCGTTCTCAAATACTTTCAAGGAAAGCCCCTTTTCCGCCATTTTTAGCAATAAGAAATGTTCAAAACACATCTTAATTATAATTTATGGAATTTGTTAGGCCTTTTTCACCATCCACATACATTTTGAATAAGCACCGACTTTGAATTTGTGTTCAGGGGACAGAAATACATAAGTACCAACTCGGAGGAGCCGTATCAATAGAAAATTAACCATACAAAATTGGTACGCACCACAATTGTTCATAATTACAATTATTTCGGAACACTTCCCGAAAATTCTATATAACACTGACATAAGTAGATGGAATAGTTTGTTCTAAAATATGTTACATCGATCGATCAACCTCAAAATATTTCACAACGGATTGACATAGCCTTGAAGGCGACAAAAGCACAATCACAGAACGGATCAGAGACACAAATCACAAAAACACCCTGTGTGCTCTTTAATTCAGTTTACTGAATTATGACACGAAACAACGTCCGCGCCATCTGAAACTCTAGATAACTCCCCAGTTTGTCCCAATATTTCACAGGTATAAGTGAATACACCATGGTTTATAGACAACTTACAATAATCCAAATGTAAAATTGAATTTATATTTGGCAGTTTTTCGAAGAAATTGATATTTTTGTTGTTTTTTATGGTTTGTAATCTGTAATGTTATCTTGTAGTAATTGTGGAAGATAAATCTTTCGTATTTCGAAACAAATCCAGATTGCATCATTCTTCTTTATAAAAAGTAATATAGTTTTATTTAACAAATTGTGCAAAATTACAAAACCCAGAGCATGGTATCTAGAGAAGCGGCCCCATTTCAATGAGCAAGATCTATTGAAGGTGGCAAGTGTAGCAGATATTGTGGAAATTAAAGGAACATACTGTATGATATTATGATGAATAATTTTGAATCCTGGGTTCATATTCACAGCTCATTGTATTGAATACCAGGGTAAGTGTTGTAACTCCTCATTAAATAAATATTTCTGTTTTGTGGAATATTGAAATAGTATTACATAAAGTTCGCAAAGAGATTTTTTATTTTATCACAAGCAGCAGCCTTTGAAGTAACTCTAGGGTCTGGTCGGGCATTACAGTTGCCAAGGGTGCTGAAGTGGTCCATTGAATGAGTCCAAAAAGTGAACTCCAATGTCCGGTAATGCATAATGTGTTATACACCAATATTGGGAGGCCCAAGCGTCAGGTTTGAATCCTAAAGAGCGAAACGACCAGGGATTTAAGGCGCGTGCGCTGTAATAATCTCAACAAAGGTGTATATATTATTTTTTTACTACTCTGGAATACGACTCAAGGTTTACTCCGATGACCTGCTCTTCACTATTAGTGGCAAACATGTTGAGACAACTTGGACGTGCCGCAGAGTACTTGGCGGGTTGAAGCCTAAAATGATATATTGGTCATTTCAAACGATCATCGAATCCGTGGTCACCTAGGCCTCATTATGGTATGGTGGCCAAAAACCCAACAGTATTCGACACAAATCCAGCTGCAAAAAGTGAGCGGGAATCACATGCCCCACTGCAGCATTAGAGGTTACGCTGAACCTTCCGCCACTGCAGTTTTGTGTAGTGAAGGAAGCGACAATGAGGTCCTTTAGAATGCACCAGATAACAAATTCGAAATGGAAATCTAATTGGACATCTGAAGAATCCAGGTACAAACTATCAGATATTATATCAGCTATTTCGGAACACTTCCCGAAAATTCTATATAACACTGACATAAGTAGATGGAATAGTTTGTTCTAAAATATGTTACATCGATCGATCAACCTCAAAATATTTCACAACGGATTGACATAGCCTTGAAGGCGACAAAAGCACAATCACAGAACGGATCAGAGACACAAATCACAAAAACACCCTGTGTGCTCTTTAATTCAGTTTACTGAATTATGACACGAAACAACGTCCGCGCCATCTGAAACTCTAGATAACTCCCCAGTTTGTCCCAATATTTCACAGGTATAAGTGAATACACCATGGTTTATAGACAACTTACAATAATCCAAATGTAAAATTGAATTTATATTTGGCAGTTTTTCGAAGAAATTGATATTTTTGTTGTTTTTTATGGTTTGTAATCTGTAATGTTATCTTGTAGTAATTGTGGAAGATAAATCTTTCGTATTTCGAAACAAATCCAGATTGCATCATTCTTCTTTATAAAAAGTAATATAGTTTTATTTAACAAATTGTGCAAAATTACAAAACCCAGAGCATGGTATCTAGAGAAGCGGCCCCATTTCAATGAGCAAGATCTATTGAAGGTGGCAAGTGTAGCAGATATTGTGGAAATTAAAGGAACATACTGTATGATATTATGATGAATAATTTTGAATCCTGGGTTCATATTCACAGCTCATTGTATTGAATACCAGGGTAAGTGTTGTAACTCCTCATTAAATAAATATTTCTGTTTTGTGGAATATTGAAATAGTATTACATAAAGTTCGCAAAGAGATTTTTTATTTTATCACAAGCAGCAGCCTTTGAAGTAACTCTAGGGTCTGGTCGGGCATTACAGTTGCCAAGGGTGCTGAAGTGGTCCATTGAATGAGTCCAAAAAGTGAACTCCAATGTCCGGTAATGCATAATGTGTTATACACCAATATTGGGAGGCCCAAGCGTCAGGTTTGAATCCCTAAAGAGCGAAACGACCAGGGATTTAAGGCGCGTGCGCTGTAATAATCTCAACAAAGGTGTATATATTATTTTTTTACTACTCTGGAATACGACTCAAGGTTTACTCCGATGACCTGCTCTTCACTATTAGTGGCAAACATGTTGAGACAACTTGGACGTGCCGCAGAGTACTTGGCGGGTTGAAGCCTAAAATGATATATTGGTCATTTCAAACGATCATCGAATCCGTGGTCACCTAGGCCTCATTATGGTATGGTGGCCAAAAACCCAACAGTATTCGACACAAATCCAGCTGCAAAAAGTGAGCGGGAATCACATGCCCCACTGCAGCATTAGAGGTTACGCTGAACCTTCCGCCACTGCAGTTTTGTGTAGTGAAGGAAGCGACAATGAGGTCCTTTAGAATGCACCAGATAACAAATTCGAAATGGAAATCTAATTGGACATCTGAAGAATCCAGGTACAAACTATCAGATATTATATCAGCTAGGCACCACTAGTACATTATGGAATGGTCATAAATCACCACCATATATGCACAACGAACGGTCCCAACTAGAAAGGCTGTATCGGTTTGGTATATTTATGGATCCAAGATGGACGAATGGTCTGGAGGGTCCTAGTTTTAGGCGCTCAAAACACTAAGTTAAAGCCTCAACAATATTTCAAGCTGAAAACCATAGTATAGAAATTTACGGCCGAGAATGCTCTGCTCCAGGGGGACAAAAATCTAGATCCTATCAGATAGCCAAGCAGCACTGAAAGCTCTACAGTCACACACTTGTGAGTCTAGACTAACTTGAGAATGCAAACTTTCCCTGAGACAACTGGCTACCAATGATCAGGTCACGATGTGGGTGCCAGGTTACAAGGGAATCAAATGCAATGAGGAAGCTGTTGAATGTGCCAAGAAAGGGGCAAATACTCACGGTCACCTATGCATCATTAGTATGATGGCCAAAAACCCAACAGTACTCGGCACAAATCAAGCTGCAAAAAGTTCAGGAGTTAGTCTTTCTGGGTATCACAGAGGTGCCCTACAACCTTCCGCCTCTGCACTTGTGTATAATGGAGGAAGCGGCAGTGAGTGCCTTGAGACTGCCCCAGGTATCAAACTTGAAGGCTGGAAATCTGATTGGACATATGAAGAGTCTGGAAAATATTCCCCTAGAATCCAGGTACAAGGCATCAGATATTATGCCAGCTAGGCACGACTTTGAAGTGAGCTATGAAGTGGCTATAAAAAACCACTAAATATTCACAACGAACGGGCCTCAACTAGAAATAAATGCATCAGTATGGTACACTGAAGGTTCCAAGATAGACGAAAGGGGAGTGGGAGTAACGAGTTGGACCAGAAAGACTTAAAACTGGTAATGGGACCGCTGACCGAACATTGTCCTCTGTGCATAGATCAGACAGTGAACTATGCGAGAACTTTGCTGAAACTGCAGAATACCTGCTTTGCGTCTGCCAAGCGCTGGCGAAAGCCTCACGTTCTTTGAAGGGGTCCCCTTGAGGCCTCAGGCTTCAGGAACTTAGCTCCCAGGTAACTGATTTGCTTCGCAAGGAGTCTCAGAATCTCGGGTATTGAATAGATGAAGGGTAATGTACAAAAGATCTTATAGGTCGAGGTACGGAAAGGCTGAAGAGCCATTCGACCCCTCTACAATCTGGTAGATTCAAGTTATTCTCCAAAAAATACTTCTATCAAAGTACCGTGAATTTTTCTTGTTTGTCCTATATATGTCCTAGGGCATTCGAAAAATGGTATTTCGTGAATTCCTTGATACTCGTTAGCTATAGTGTCTTTGGGTGATCTGAGAAATTTGAAAATTTTATTGGTAGCCGAGTGTCTTTATATCGTGTTTCTAGGATTCTGCCAATTTTGTCGGTGACACCTTTGTTGTAGGGGGGAAAAGCATTGTGCAATTGGGTATCTGTTGGGTTGCGGGGATTTGGAGAACGGGTTTGTTGATGGTGGTGCAGATTTGTGTGTTGAAGTAGTGCGGTTTTAAGCCCTTTCAACTCCTGTGATTGGTTGTGATTATCGGTGAGATGAATAGATCTATAGATGAGGGAATTTAGGACGGAATTGGTTTAGACTGAATGGTTATGAGAGCTGGTTGGTGTGGGTAGGTTTCCTTTACACTGTGTGGGCAAAGAAGTCGTTGGGTTTTGTGATGAGGACATCTAGGAACGGAAGTGAGTTGTCAGCTTCGGTTTCCATAGTGACTTTTATGTTGCGGTGGTTGATCCTGGCATCCATGAAGAGTTTCCAAACCATGGGGCCCTATAACGAATATATCGTCGACGTATCTGAACCAAGAGGTGGGCCTGTGATCAATGACTCTATGGCCTTAGTCTCGAATTCTTTCATGGAGAGAGGGAAGATCCCATTGGTGCACCACTTATTTGTTTGTAGTATATGCCTTGGGAAGGGAAGTATGAACTTAGGTTGAGGATATTCTCTGGTATGTTATGTTTGATTTTCAGGATATCCAGTGTATCTGAGAAAGGGATCTTCGTGAAAATGTCGAAGCTTATAACGATATCAGTACTCTGGATTTTGTGTGTTTTGGGAACTTCTATGAAATGGTATGGATTTCTCACATATGATGAGGCTTCTTCGGCTGAAAGCTGAAGAGTGCTTGCAAGACATTTGGCAAGGTTGTGGGTTGGTGATCTGAATGCACTGACAATAGGACGCAAGGGGATGTTGTGTATTTTCAGAAGACCATAAATACGGGTTATGGGCGATGATTTTCCCTTAGGAATGGTGAATTCCCTTGTTTCGGCTGATAGTTAGGAGTTGTTAATGAGCGTTTTGGTTTTTTTCTCAAGATAGGTTTTGATACTCGGGAGAATCTAATAGTGTTCTCATCTTCTCGACATAATCTGAAGTGTTGAGGATCACAGAGGCATTGCCTACATCTGCTGGCATGATTTATGTCTTGGATGTTCTGAAGACTTTTTGGGCATCGCCCTTCAGCAGGTGTGAAGCTGGAAGGTGGGAGTTTCGCTCTCCTGATAGTGGTGGCAAAGTTTTGTCTGGTTTCTTCCGCGATGTTTTCAGGAAGATGAGTTATGGTACTTTCTATCCAGGTGATGATTATTTCTGTTGGGATAGCAATGGGAGTGATGGAAAAGTTGAAACCTTTGACAAGTAGATTATGGGTGGTTTCATCGAGTGGCGTATTGGAAAAGTTGTGTATTAGGACTGGAGGATTGTGTTTGGTCGTCTGTGGAGTAGTGGCTTGTAATGTTTCTGATTTCTGATGCTTTTTCTTGGGATATCCTAGAGAAAGTATCCTAGATTACCGGATGGATGTTGGCGATAGATAGTTTTCCGAAACAGTGGTATAAAGAGCAATTGGAGATATCGAGGTTTCGTCTGATGTCGTGTATGGTTTGGTTGGAATTTCTAAGGATGCGCTGAGCTGATGATGTTTCAAACGGAGGGCTTTAGGAATGAATTTCTGATCTCTACAAGACTTGGGGAAAGTGAGGTCGCAAAGGAGTTTGGATTTCCGAATAAGGAGTGAAGAGTAGTTTCTACTGAGATGGAAGATATCCTCCCCGTAGAGGCGTATGATATGTTCAGATAGGTTTCCGCGGTCATAACTATTTGGAATATGTAAATATTGGGTTGAACTGCGTCTGGAAATTTGAATATTCCGACGTTTTGGAGTCATTTCCAGGAAAGCTGAAAAAATTGAAAATAATTATCACGTTAAGGAAAGGTACTCATATTTATTTTTGTCTAACTGTATACGTAATAGTCGAATGGGACCTTTACCCGTTTATAAATAAATAAAACGTTTGCACTTGATGTGCATATTATCATAACTACTGTTAAAAATAATTTCTGCAAAATTTTAAAGGTGTGATTAATATCGTTGCAGCAAACATGAGGTTTGTGATTGCCCAAACATTTTTAGATATATTCTTGAATTTGAACAGACTTATGCGAAATTTATTTCGTTTTGATAAATTTATGAAAGTGTTCAGGGTGAACATAAAAAAATTAGGAAATGATTACCTAAAAAATAAAAAAAATATTTTTTTCACTTTGGAGACCATGTTTAGATATTAAGGCATAACTTTTGATTCTTAACAACTTTTTTTTTAACATTTTGCTGAATTTTCTTTGATAAGGGTACTCCTGTACAATTTTTATATTTTTTGACCTACTCTGTATGCTGTTTGATATAAAACGATGCACCTAATTACAGTTGTTCATGCTCAAACCTGGAAGAACTGGACAGGGTGGAGCAAGAGCACTGAGGCCAATAAGTCGTATGTCATTCATGCTTAAGGCGCAAGAAAAACTGTTGGATAGACATATCAGGAATACAGCGTTGGTAAACCAACCCCTACACAAGGACCTATATGCCTACCGAAACAGCATTACACCAACTCGTAGAGAAACTGCTCTGGAAAACAAAGAGGTCTGCTGGGTGCATTCCTTGGCATCGAAGGAGGTTGAATGCTAAACTCAATCTCAAGGGCATTGAGAAGAAAATGCATCAATGAGACCTGCTGCAGGTGGATAGACTGCAAGCTAAGAAAAAGAATAATCACTCCTCTCTAGTGGGCACTGGCAGCTAAGGTCACCAGGGGCTGTCCGCAGGGGGGTGTACTGTCCCCACTGCTCTGTAACATGGTGGTGGAAGACCTTTTATCACACTAGAAAAAAATGGATAAAAAACACTCGGGTACGCAGACGACATAGTCATGATAGTCCAAGGAAAATCCAATACCACAGTTAGGGAGATGATGCAAAAGGCTCTAAATCTGGTCAGTACATGGTTGAAATAGAGGGTTCAAATATCAGCCCCTGTAAATCAACCATAGTAGCTTTTACCCGAAAAAGAAAACTAGAGGGGCTGGGATCCTAACCATCCAAAGAACCATTATCCAGCTGTCGGGGGAAGTTAAATATCTCAGGTAGTCTTAGACTCGAAATTACATGGAACCAGCAACTGGCAAAACATGGGTCCCAAAATGGTGTATATACTGGGTGAAACCCATGACACCTATGCATCTTTGGTATGGTGAACAAAGGTAACCCCAAAAAAGCCGCGGCTGAGTTGAGCAAGGTAAAAAGTCTTGCCTGCCTCAGCATAACGGGGGCTATGAAAACAACACCAAGAGCAGCCGACAGAGCACTACTGGACCTTCCATCGATTGACATAACAATCATGGGGGAGGCAAGAATGGGACTCCTAAGGTAACAAAATACGAATAAAAGATCGGATCACAACAAGATAAAGGAAATAGTGGGAGTCAACATTCTTGAAATGAAACCAACGGACCACACAACTCCTAGATACTTTTTTGACACTAACTTCGAGATGATTATACAAGACCGAAGGGAATGGACAGACGACTTCACCAAGAGCAAATTTGGAGGAAGAATCTGGTACACAGACGGATTCAAGACCAAGGAAGGAACTGGTTCTGGTATATACAGTGAAGGAAGAAACTCCCAAATAAGCACTTCACTGGGGAATAAATACTTCCGTATTCCAAGCGAAAGTGTAGCAAGCTTGCAATGCGTGAGAGAAAACAACATGAGGGAAGTGCGCAACACACGCATCAAAATATGCACAGACAGCCAGGCATCACTGAAGGCTCTCACAAACCCAAAAGTGACATCAAGACTGGAATGCCGAGAAGAACCCAGTGCCCTCGCAGAACACAACAAAATCACTTTGATGTGGGTTCCAAGACACTGTGGCATCGAGGGCAATGAAAAAGCTGGTGAACTAACTAGGGCGGGCTCATCAACTCCATATATCGGCCTAGAGTCTGCACTCGGAGTGACAGAATCGGCCCTCCGAGACTGAGTCGAACGAAAACAAAGAGGGCGCTGGAAGCAAGCCCCTCTCATGCACCACGGGAAAATATATATTATAGAACCGTCAAAACGAAGAACTGAAAAACTACTCAAGATGATTAGGAACAAAGTCAGAACAATAACGGGCCTTCTCACAAAATGGGGCTGTACAACGCAGAATTTTCCTGCAGACAAAGGGACAGAAAAGGCCGAACATATATTGTCAGAATGCGAGGCACTAGACCGCAAAGGACAAGCAATATTCGGACAGCCAAGGCTAACCCTAATTTCCGGTTTCACCGGAAATGGCTCAGGTTTTGATTTTCAAATGGAACACCCTGTATATTGCATCATTTTTTTATTTCGGAGACAATTCTGGATCAGAATGTGACATTTTGAAAAGTTTTTACGCCTAGTTCATTTTTTTAGAGTCACTTTTAATATTGCATCTAGGTGGCCATGATCGGACGTGAACTAATCTGAGGACCTCAGGTGATGTCAAAAATTACAACCGCAAAGTTTTAGTGACTAGTATGATAGATAGGAATAAGACAAGTTGGCATAATTACATTTTCGTACTATATTTCGTATTACTTTCCGAAAAAAAGTTTTTTTACGAATCTAACGATACTAATTTATTTGCGATTGGATTAAAAATAAGAACATTGATTAAATATTACTAAGAAAAATACTGGATAATAATTTATTTACTTTTGTCAAGTATGCCATGGATAATAATTTATTTAATTTTACTGTAGTAAATTTCAAGACACATTTCGGCTCGTTCAATTGTTTCTCTCAATGCCTGTAGAAAAAGTGGCTGGGGTTGTTGCATAATAAACCTTTTCTTCAATATATCCCCAAATAAGCGGAAAGGCCACTGTACTGGACCATTGGTTGAAATAACATTATTATTAAAATGCTCTATTAAGTAATTAAGAACTTCTCTGGTATTATGAGGGGGTGCTCCATCTTGTTGGAAGTGAATTCGCCGTAAAACTGCTAAAGGTAGATTATTAAGATGATCCACGATTTAATTTTCAAGAAAACCTAAGTACTAACCTCTGTTAACTGACCTTGAAACAATATTGACCTAATTATTCTGTTTCCAACGATACCAGCCCAGACATTGACGCAAAACTTTTCTTGAAAATTGCCCTCTCTCATTGCATGCTGATTTTGTTGGGCCCAGTACCAAGTATTTTGCTTATTGAACATACCATTATTTGTAAATCGTGATTCGGCGGAAAATAGAATTAAGTTGATGAAATTTGGGTTGACTCTATGATCTTGAAGCAGCCAATCACAAAACACTACCCATCTATTGCCATCGTCAGCATAGAAATGTTGATGTAACTGATATTTAAATGCTCGATATACATGCTTTTTCAGTATTTTTCTTGCTGATTCCTGACTTGTCTGCATTTCTTGACTAATTTATCTCAAAGAAACCGTTTTATCAACCTCAACAATAGCAAGAACGTTAATTAATATCAGTCTCTTCATTTATGATAAACCTCTGTTCCGACTTTCGATTTTTTCAAATGTTAGTCTTAGTCTTAGTTGTTTTAGTTCTAGTTCTTAAATTTTAATTATTTACTTTTGACAAATTCTATACATGTTTCTCATTTAAGAAAATAAAGTATTATTATTATTATATTGGGCAGATATTCACAAAAAAAACAATGAACTAACCTTGTAGGACTTTGCACGATTATCCATCGGATGTAATCGTTGAGTCATTAGCCAGGAGAGTAGTTGTTGTCTGATGGATATTCGACCAACATACACCTATTGTATAGGTATTTGTAGTCAGCTGTCTTGAGGAATAATGTTCATTTTTAATGAAAATTTATTCATTTTCTACCGACGAAGTTGAGAAGAATAGTTCAAAATGGGCAATGAAAAGACGCATGGAAGGTAACAGAGTGATACAATACAACCATAGTGTTCACGCGGAATGAAGAATCACAAACCTTTGATGACAGGTTCAAAGTTTCATGGGCATTCCCACTATTGATGGTGTGATGGACTCCCAATCCGACTCCAACACCAGTACCTAGGTGTTTCAGTATCTCATGGTGGTGTTCTTCCATTGCTCGTGTCTCATTCTTGTTCTTTGGGTTCTCCTTCGTCGTGGTGCCCTGTTTTTGAAAACAAAACGAAATGAAATGAATATTATTAGTTTCCAGCTTGTTTTCTATGTTTCAGTGAACACTTGCAAAATATTTGGCGTGAAAAAACATTGTGTTTCCCTAAAATTCTCATACTGGGAAGTGTTAGAGTCACTCGAGATATCTCGGTTCCAAGAATTTTCTGTGGTATGTATATTTTTTCACAGTATATCATTCAATCTGGAGTGATCTGTGCCTTTGATTTATTTCTTTTTGGTAGTGAACTTTAACATAATCTTCACATCAATTCTACTGTCCTAAATGGCTCTTAGAAGAACATTGCATTCTCCAAAATTTGGAAAGGAAACTACTTAATTTATTTCCACATGTGCAAACATTTCCATTTGTACCGGGTTATTCATTATAAATTACCCACCTCTTATCATCGTTATTATTGCCTATAGAAAAAAAGTTGGAATGTAAAAGTTTTGTGGTTATGACTGAATTTTGATAAAATGCTATCAAAAATACAGTAGCGTGCAGATTCTAGGAGATAATTTTTTTTAATGGTATAACCTGTATATTATTCAATTTTTGGAATGATCCTTTTATCCTGATTCCAAAAATATACCTTATGTTACCTCTAATACCATTTTTGACTTATTGAACGTTGAATAACTAAGACTAGTTGTTACTGTAATTACTTATCCTATGAAAGTTCACATTTTTAAAGTAAGATATGAAAATGACAACAATATTATGTTTGTTTAGTGACATTTCTATAATGGAAAAATCTAAATGGTTTACACTGAGGAAGAGAAGTTCAAATATGTTATAAACAAAACAACCAAAATAAACGTGCAGCAAAAAGTGCATAGAGGGTGTTGTATCCAAATCGTCCAACATCGTCAGAAAATACATTCAAAAATACTTACCAAAAGGTGAATCATACCTTCAGTTTTAGTAGAAAAAAACGAGTAGTTCAAGAAAACCAGGAAAAACAGCTAGATATAGTGCTTCATTTCGAAGGTAAACCTATCCAAATCAATTCGCGAATAGATTTTTTTTCAAAAAAATTGTAATATTTTGTAGTTTAAAGATGAAGCCGATCAATTAGGTGAAAGTTTTTCCAAAATCCAACGTACTTTAAAAAAGAACAACTACAAACCAAATAAAATTTTACCCGTACAAGTTTAACAGAGACTCATAAGAGAAAAGGCTGGAAGTTTGTTAACAGATGATTAAAAATTTGAATTAGGATCCCGATTATTTAACTGAAATATTATGGACTGAGGAGTCATCCTTCTCTACTGCAGGAGTTTTTAATAGGAAAAATCGAAGGTCGTGGGGAATAAGGACAACAGAAAAGATTGGTAAAACAAATAAAGGAAATAATGGAATAATCAAATGGCCACCTAACAATCCGGACTTGACGCCTCTGGATTAATTTTTCTGGGGATTTCTAAAAGACATTGTGAAGAATAATAATATTCAATTCAATAATGGTGGACACATTGAACATCTTTGCTATTTAAAGTTCCTAAATAAATCTATGTTATTTTTATTCTATACTACTCACTGGCTCAAGCAAAAGAACTGGTAAATACAGGGCGTCACCAGTGACAATGATTTGGAATGGTTGTACGTGGGTAAAATCAAAGGTATTATTGATAATGAAGTAATGCTGTCCTTCCTCAACGAGTCTTCCCCTAATCAAGATACCAAGGGTAAAAACAGTTCATTCAAACTTGGTGTCTCGAAGTCCCTGAAGCAGCTGATCCTGAAGAGTGACCTACGGCCTGAAAATGTGTTAATTAAGGAATTTATGTTTTTTCCGTGAAAACTCTCAATACGATATATCTCATGATATGCCTCATGATCACTGTCCTAACTCAACAAATCCTGTGGTATTTCATCTTAACATTCATAGTATTCGACAAATAAATTGACAAACTCGACTTCTTATTGCAATCACTCGATTATCCTGACGTAGTATGTTTAACAGAGACCTGGTGCAGTGATCATCAAATTAATTCAGTAAATCTCTATTCTTATATCCTCACTGATTATTTTTGTAGAAATGACAAAGATGGTGGTGGAGTTGCCTTATTCGTCAAATCTTATCACAACTTCAAAATATCTCGCTTAAATATTGATAAAGTCCAAGATATTTTTGAATATGCTGCTACTGAAATAACTGCTTACAATTCTAAATTTCTCATCAGCTTCATTATAGACCTCCCTCTACTGACAGTAAATGTTCCTATCTAAAATGGATGCATTTTCAGATTTATTTCTTGGAAAGCAATATCAATCTATGGCATTTATCTGTGGTGAAATCAATTTCAATTTTCACGTAAATGCCAATGACAGAAACGCAAAGAACCTCCGCAATCTACTCGCTGCATATGGATTAAATCAATGTATTTTTGAATACACGAGAATACAGGGGAACAGTATGTCTACAGTCGATAATATTTTCTCGTCCACCCCTTGCCAAATTCCCTCTGTTGTCATTCATCCCGATTTTTCCGACCATGCACTCCAAATTATTAAACCTTCAATTAAATCTTGCACTATTGATGAGCCCCATTACACTCTCAAGCGAACGTTCAGTGACCTAAACATTCATCATTTCAAAACTTTACTGCCATGTGAATCTTGGGACTTTGTATATCTAAACAACATTGAGTTCGACACAAAATTTTCCAAATTCTACTCCTTATTCCTCGATCTATTTGGCAAAGCGTTTCCGCCTGTTCTGCGTGAAATCAGTAACACCCAACTTCCAAAAAGTGAACCCTGGATCACCAATGGAATCATCAATGAAGGTATACTTCTTCGTGATGTTTTCAATCTGAACAGAATTTAATTTGATGAAGTCATTAATGAGCAATATAAAATCCTGTTGAGGAATCATAGAAAAAAATTTGACTATTCAAAAAAAGAGTATTTCAGCAACAAATTTCTCGTAGCTGATAACAAATCTAAAGTTGCCTGGAATATAATTAAACAGAATACGTCATCCAATAATGTGGGCAATTGTTTACCGAATTATTTTGAAACTGATGATGGAACTCGGGTTCATGGTGGCCCTGTAATTCATCAAGTCTTTAATGACTTTTTTGATGACTCTGTAAAATTTCTTATCAATGATACTGAGCCTGCTGGTAAAGATCATCACGATCATCACGTTGAGGAATATAAAAACATATTAAGTTATTTTGGATATAATTCCTATATAAATGAATATACAAGACTACCGAGCAAAACGTGCTTGGACCACTACTTTGTGAATGATAAGAAAAAGTCCAAAGAATTAAAATTGAAATCATATATTTTTCGATATAATATTACAGACCATAATCCCATTGCGCTCACTTTCCAAAATTATGATAGAAATGTACACAAACAACCAAACAATAGATTTAAACTGTACACAAATTATCAAGCAATGAGATCTGAATTGAAAACAGAAAAATGGTATGACATTTATCAAGGAGTAGATGTGAATGACATATCAACTAAAATCATAAATAAGATGAAATACTGTACAGAGAAACATACAAAAAAAGTTCAAATAAAAAATTAAATAAAATATAAACAGAAATGGATGACACCCGGATTGCAAAAGTCAATTAATGAAAAAAATAAACTATACAGAATTTCTCTGAAATATCCAGGAAATGAAGAAATCAAAGAACGATACAAATACTACAAAAAAGAACTCGATAAACTGACAAAACAAGCAAAGAGGGAATACTGCTCAAACCAAATCAAAAAAAATAAATGCTCTTCTAAAGCCATGTGGGAGACAGTAAATAGCTTATGTGGGAAAACAAAACCAGAAACGAAAATCGAGGTTATTGAGAAATCGGATGGTACCAATATAACAAAAAAAGTAGACATCGCTAATGAGTTCAATGAATATTTCAGCAACCTTGGAAAAACTTATGCGGAAAAAATTCCAAATGTTGGAAATTACGAAAACATAGAAATTTTGGAAAACACCATGTATCTACATCCAACAAATGAAAGTGAAGTGATCTCAGTCATAAATAATTTAAAACCAAAAAAATTACCTGGGTTTGATAATATCAGATCAGAAACATCAATAGAAATAGCCCAGGAAATACTGAGCCGATAACTTTCCTAGCGAACAGATGTTTTGATACAGGGTGCTTTCCAAAAATATTGAAAAGTGGTATCATAAAACCACTCCATAAAAGCGGAAATAAGTCAAATATAGATAATTACAGACCTATAACCCTTATATCGAATATATCTAAGATAATTGAAAAATTAATGAAAATAAGACTTAGTAATTTCCTTAAAAAATTTAGTATTTTATCAGATCGTCAATATGGCTTTAGAGAGGGTAGATCTACAGAGAACGCTATATACAGAATGACCTCTATCATTTATAAATCCATGGATAAAAAATTCCTATAATTAGCATATTTCTAGGCCTCTCTGAAGCCTATGACACCGTGTGCCATGAAAATCTTGAAAAACTCAAAAAATACGGAATTAGGGGAAACACTTACGAATTTCTGAAAAGCTACCTATCTGATAGGGAACAGAGAGTGGAGTTCGAAGGAACTTATAGTACAGCAAGAACAGTTACTTTTGGAGTACCCCAAGGAACTGTCCTTGGCCCACTCTTATTCATTATGTATATGAACAGTATGCTTTTTCTCAATACTACCGGCGAAATTATCAGTTTTGCCGACGATACAACCATATTATATACAGCTCCAACTTGGCAGAAATTGAAGAAAAAATAGAAATCGATTTTCCAAATATATCAAACTGGTTACAAATGAATAAATTGGCACTAAATTACAAGAAAACGAACCACTTACCCTTTACGTCATATATAAATGGTCTGCCCAACTTAGGGCCTTTGAATGTCGGATTAAACTCTCAAATTCCCGAATCGGAAAAAACAAAATATCTCGGTATAACGGTTGATCGTCATATGAGGTGGGACTTACAGACAAAAGAAATTGTCAGAAAACTCAGGGGATTCTTATCGAAATTTAAACACCTCAAAGATTTCCTAAACATAAAACATTTAAAAGCACTATATTTCTCCCTAATAGAGTCTATACTATCATATGGAATATTAGGTTGGGGCGGAGTTAATGACTGTTTTCTAAATGAAGTACATGTTTTACAAAAATGGATATTAAAAATAATATACGGTAAAAAGGCATCTTTCCCACAAATTCTTCATACAGCGAATCCCAAATAAAAGATGTAAGACAGATTTTTTGTCAAAAAATAATTATTTTCGTAAAACTAGGAAAAATTGAACTCAGTCTACATAAACACCCCTACAATACTCGAAAAATTGATGAAATTTTCTTCTCACGTTGCGAAAAAACTATCGGCCAACGAAATACCAATTATTTAGCACCCAGAATATATGCTTCATTACCTAACGAATTGAAAGATATAAAAAACTACCGAACGTTTAAAAAAGAATTGAAAAAATGGATTGCCAAAGATAGACTTATATTTACCGAAATTGTTAACCAGAGATAAACACATATAACTGAGCAATTTATGATGTATATGTATGTGTGCATATAAGTGTATTTGTGTATATCAATGTGTGTATCCATCATGTATATTTCATAACTCTTCTTTATTAGTACTGGAAAATTACCCCAATTGTGACTGGAAAATTACCCCGATTGTGACGTACCCTCTAATATATGTAAAATCTCAAGAAGAGCCCACTTATGATGTAATATACTACCTGAATGTGGCAAATCCACAATTTTCTACCATGTTTACCATTTGAAAAAAAAAATACAAATTTTACCCATTTTAATGTAATTAAAAATAAAAAAAAAATTACTATGGAAATCACATACACAAGTAGTTAATACTACTTCTGTGACCCATCTGTTTATTCACTAGCACACTTGTATAAGTATATATTATGTATTATTATTATGATGAATAAACATATATTATTATTATTATTATTATATAAAAATAAACTCTTTTTTTCTTCATGCTTTTGACGAAACTGAACTTCTTGATATTATCAAGTCTATATCGTCTAAGAACTCTAGCGGCATAGATGAATTGCCTGGTAGAGTCTTGTTGACTGTTGCTGAACTAATCATCGAACCACTTACATACTTACTTAATTTGTCATTCCTTGAGGGTTCATTTCCCTCGTGTCTCAAACACGCTATTGTGGTTCCTGTTCACAAGAAAAATGATAAGCACTTAATCTCCAACTATAGAGGTATTGCATTGCTGTCTTCATTTTCAAAATTTTTCGAAAAATCCTATCTCAACAGACTTGTATCCTTCTGTAAAAAGTATAACCTACTCTCTAAGAGCCAATATGGATTCCAAGCTGGTTTATCAACCCAAGATGCTACTCTTTCTCTGGTAAATCAGGTTTTGTCCAAATTTGAAAATGAAAAAACGATCAGTATTCTTTTTGACTTGTCACGTGCATTTGACACCAGCAGTCATCAACTTCTCCTCGATAAACTTCATGACATTGGAGTTCGCGGCCAAAGTCTCAAATGGATTGAGACTTATCTGACTGACAGGTCACAATCTGTTAAGGTAAGGCTCAAATCGGGAATATATCATTGTTATATCATTATCATATATCTTGTAGTACAGTTTGCTATGAACGTCATTCATATTGGGTTCTGCTTTATGTGAAGGGTTATCTGACCAAGCAGGTACTGCATTGCAAATATGCTTAATAACTGCTCCGGAAACAGCCTCGCACCAAATAGTAACAAAACAAATACCATTGTTTTCTCGCTTAGAGAAATGGATTGTAGTATATTGGTTAGAGCAAATACTAAATCTATTGTACAGAAACAATCAGTCAAATTCTTAGGGTTGAACATTGACTCCCAATTATCCTGGAATGATCATATTGACTCTATTTCTAATAAATTATCCAAACATTGTTTCGTTATTTGGAATCTTAGAAATTTTGCCCCATTGATATTTCATTAAGCTACTACTATGCCTATGTCCACTCAAGTCTAAATTATTGCTTAGTCTGCTACGGTAACTGCAGTAGATTGAATGATCTGTTGATTTCGCAAAAAAAGATATTAAGAACCATGTGTTTTAAAAAATATGGTGATTCTTGTAAGCAGTTATTCACTGAATTACAAATTTTAACTGTGATATCCATGTATATTTTGAATTGTGTCACTTACATTGAGAATCATTACCACAAGTTTCAGCAAAGGGATACTATCCGCATAGCCGCTGGTTATACTCTTAGACAAAATTATAATCTGATAATTCCTGTTCACAAATTAACATCTGTATCAAATGGACCTCATATTATGTCTATAAAAATATTTAATAAACTTCCAATATTCATTAAGAAAATGTCTAATCAGAATCAATTAAAAAAATAGCGTTAAAAGTATTCTCTTCAACAATGCCTTTCATTCACTAGATGAATATTTTCAAACTGATCTGACTGCTTGACATCATGATTGTTTGCTTGTTTACTATTTTACTGTTTATACTATCTATTTTTTTAAATTGTTTTAAATGAGTATCTCCTACCACTACTATTGAAATATTTTTTTATGTACATTCAATATATAAATATTTTTTTCTCACAGGTATATTCCATATTTTATCACTTAATTTTTCAACTCCTATTTTTACTTGTGTATTTGACGATTTCCATGCTTGTAAAAAAGTCTCAGGAAAAATAAAGTATTGATTTTTTAAAAGGTTAAAAGTGATTACAATTTAAAACTCAATAACCATTATTATAACAATATTAGTATATAACTGAGAATTCCATTATATCCTAGCTCAATTCAGTAGTTACATTACATTTATCTTACTGGAAGATTACAATATTTCACTTTTTAAATATATACATATTATGTTTCTAGGGCAAATAATTCTTTCTCAATTTTTTTCTAAAATATCTTTATATTTCATTTGACATAAAAACCTATATTCCCCAAACAATTTGCCAGAGAGCACATTTTGTATAATGAGGATTTCTGACCCAGGTTTGTACGAGGTTTAGGAGAGATAAATATATTTCTTCTTCTATTAATGAAATAAATGCTACAGTTTGGGCTAATTTGTACCAGCAGTGGGGATTATCCACTCCATTATGCAGTAGTTTATGGAAAAATAGTACAATGGCCACTTTTCTTCTTGTTTCCAAAGTTGTAAATTCAAATTCAATCGGGGAAGAGCGATCATTGAGGTTGAAAATGTATTCACCATGTTTTTTGTAATATAAAAACCTTGGAAATTTCTTCTGTCTCTACTTCATTTTTGTGAACTGAGTAATAAGGTTTCCATATTATACTAGCATATTCCAGTATACTACGAACAAATACATTATATAATGTTACTAGTGTGGATATTTTGGTGAATTTGAAGGAATTCTGATAATGAAGCCCAGCATCTTATATGCTCTGTTGACGATATTGGTCATATGCTTCTCAAAATTGAGTTTTTCATCTATTGTCACCCCCAAATCTTTGCATTCTGTTTTTTAATTAAGTGTTTATCATTTATTATACAATGGGATTAGATCCTTCGTTTTTTTTCTGGTAATAGACATACTAAAACATTTGTCAACATCAAATGATAGGTGATTTGCCTGGGACCATTCATTGACTCTATCTTAGTATTTTTGTAGCAGAATCACATCTTCTTGATTTCAGATTTCCTTAAATAATTTGAAATCGTCTGCAAATAATGCACAATGTGAGTACTGAATTCTCCCAGGCAGGTCATCTATCAGTAATACAAAAAATAATTAGACCCTTGTGGTACCCCTGATCTTGCGAGGAAATCCCATGATTCCCCCTCTTAGTACACTACTAACTGCATTCTATTTGCCAGATATTATGCTGATAGCTTCAAAAGCCGATCTGAAAGTCCAAACGTGTATAATTTATTCAACAATACATCATGATCGACCTTGTCGAAGGCTTTGCTTATGTCAGTGAAAATAACATATAATTGATTGTTATTTTCGACTACTTTATTCGACTCTTGCATAAAGCATGTTAGGTTAGTTACCTTTTAGGTAAAAACCCAGGTTGCTTTTCACTCAAACATGGATAAACATGACTTAATATTTTTTTCATAAAAAATTGATTCAAAAAGCTTACTGGGTGCACAAATGAGTGCTACTGGTCGATAGTTTTGTATATCCCCCCTTGAGCCAGTTTCATATATATATATATATATATATATATATATATATATATATATATATATATATATATATATATATATATAGTGCTAGTTTTCAGGATTAAATTAAATATTATTTTAAGGGGTTTGATCAGTAGTTGTATGCCTCCTTTGATCATATAAGAAGGTATCATGTCTGGACCTGAGGATTTTTTTGGTTTTAGTATTTAGTAGTATTTGTGTATGAATATTTGAACTTTATCTCATTATTCTATCAAAGAAATGTCACTAAACAAACATGATATAGTTGTCATTTTCATAGTTTACTTTGAAAATGTTAACTTTCATAGGATAGGTATTTACAGTAACAACTTGTCTAACTAAGTTATTCGACCTTTAATAACTCAAAAACGGTATAAGTTAGAGGAAACATATGGTATAATTTTGAAATCAGGAAAAAAGATAATTTCAAAATTCCAATGATAGACAGGGTATCCCATTTAAAGAAAAATATCCCCTGAAATCTGCACGCTACTGAATTTTTTATAGCATTTTATCAAAATTCAGTCATAACCACAAAACTTTTACATTTAACTTTTTTTCTATAGGCAATAATAACGATGATAAGGGGTGGGTAATTCATAGTGAATAACCCGGTACATTCAAATATTCAACAAGATGACAATGGAGAAACTGTTTAAGATTGCTTATGTGATAATACAAATAAAACCGAACTGACATTTGTAGTAGTGATATAAGAAAGATCTAAACCTGGACCGAAGCATTTTGTTGGTTGTAACCAACCGGTCTACAAATGGTCAGCTCGAGTAAAGTGATTAAAATATCAATTTCGCAACAAACATTTGCAAAGTACCTTGTAGGACTTTGCACGTTTATCCATCGGATGTTATCCAACGTCCGTCGAGGCATTAGCCAGGGAAGTAGTTGTTTTTTTATGGATATTCGACCAACTACTGTATTGGTATTTGTAGTTAGCAGTCTTGAGAATTCCTCTAGACTGCTAACTACAAATACCAATACAATAGGTGTATGTTGGTCGAATATCCATAAAAAAACCAATTCCCCCATTCATTTTTGTTGAAATAATAGCTGGGTATCGATATGTCACAGACTTCTGTCTCTTATTTCAGAATTTTCTGATTAATTTTAGAATTATTATATCTTTATCATTATACCTCTCCTCGATATTCCTTTCAGCCCAAAAAAAAAGTCAAAATTTGTTGAAAAAAGCCATTTTATTTTGTTTTAAATTTTTGAATTCACCTGTACATATTATCTAATTTGATTTCGAAGCAACATTCCAAATTCATCCTACCTATCCGAATACTACACATGTAGCAAAACACATATTGACTATCCAAATATAAATATTCCCCGAATTTTTCAGTTTACAGGAATATATTTTTGTTTGTCCCAATGTTCCCGAATGGGCTACCTTTAAATCATCCTAGTGTTAACCAGATGAACAACCACTCCAGAGAAGTAGCTAATAGTCAGGAAGTTACAGGGAAATATGTATGGAATCTATTTAGAAATTTATGTAAATGAAATATTGTTGTTACAAAGCATATTATTCATCGACAAATATAGGATATGAGAACAATGTTAAATTAGTTGAAAAAGTTATAATTACACGGTTTTTCTGAATTTTCCGGTAGTCATCCAGCCAGATGGGCCACTGAAAATCATAATGCACTCATAGCTGAATGAAAATTATACTCATATATGTAGAAAAATATCATAAATCAGTCTCTCAAACATTGTCTTATGGAACCCCGAATTGTACTCCGAGGCTATAACCCTTGTCAATGGGCCCTTCCGCCTCTTGAAGTCCAAACTCACCTTCACGTGGTTTAGGATGAACGGGCCGCGGCCGTGCGGCGAAAGGGGCAGTTTGCGAGCATTCGCGTGGTCAAATGGACAGCCGCGACTTGACTAACGAGGCCAACAGACCTAAATCCAAGCTATGAGCGCCGTGGCTACGGATGTATGGCACCAGAAAAGACGGTAGCGCAATGGCGCCTCCGAGAAACAAAGCGAAATCTCGGAGTAATCAGATCTGTGTAGGGGACACCAACCTGGCCAACCCCTTCCCCCTCACGCACTCGTGGAAATAAATGACCACTGACCCGAAGTATCGAAGGGGAACGAGGACAACTCTCGGCCTTCTCTCGGCCTTCTCGGTTTCTTTCAGGGCTGTAGAGGATGCATTTTCGAGCGTGGAGGTTTTAGTGGGTAAATCTGACTCAGGGACTCCCACACTAGCAACGTGTCCATAAAGGATTTCCTCCACCTTCCAAACTTTTGATAATATCCTTTTCCACTCACATTTGGGAATGAAATAGCCACTGTGAAAGGAATTCAGTAGGTTCTGAGAAAAGATACTTCAATTCGCTCTGGGTCACAAGAATAGTACCTGTTGAAAATAATCTCCTGAAATGTTTTTGTAACGTTGACTGAATTGGAACTGAAGAATTTTGGTATAATTGTGAGTCCTTTTGAAGTCCTTGTAATTTTGAATATTGTTAAATCACGTAAGTTGTAATCACAATTCGCAGAGTATTTTCATTCAGAATAAGAGCTTAATAAAACTCGTTATATTTCGTAGAAAAACTCAATCTGTTGTTTTATTTTATATTATTATTGTACACACCCTCTCTGGGAGGGAACTGAGGAGACATTCTGAATACTGAAAGGAATTATAAGTTTGCCAGGAAATAATGTAAATTCTATAAACAATATTTTATTGATGAATTCATTTTAATAGCGCTAGTGCAATTGGTGTCAGTTTGGTACACACATCGATAAGGAAATATATCAAAGGAACTAATAAAAATATTTTCATTTTAAATTATGCTAAGGTATTAGATTGCTTGACTAGTTTTTAACAGTGAATATCCTCAAAAATAGTCCGATTTTGCTACATGGTATAGAGACAACCATGTTATGCAGTTCAAAGTGGCAGATTCTTGATTGAAAAAAATACTGGCATTGATTGCTACAGTACAGGCTGAGGAATGGTTCAATGCCAACCTTCTGAAACTAAATACAGATAAAACTCAAACTATCACATTTTCTACAAATAATAACATAGCTAAAGGTGAAACTGTCAAACTACTAGGCATCACCCTAGACGATACTCTGAATTGATCATATCACATTGAAGAATTAGGCTCGAAACTTTCCAAATATCTATTTTTACTCAGGCAATTGAAGAATTTTGTCAGCTTGAACACTCTTTCATCTGCATATTATGCTTTTTTTCATTCCCATGCTAGCTACGGAACTTTACTATGAGGAAACTGCCCCAGTGCTGAGAAAATATTCTTACTACAAAAGCGAGCTATTAGAATAATTTCAAATGCAGGTTTCAGAGATACCTTCCGACCGTTTTAAAAAAAACAAACATAATGACGATACCTTCTATTTTTATCTATCAATCTCTATTGGAAATTCATACCCACAAAAACGAACATCTGACCAATTCACAGGTTCATGAACATAACACTAGAGGTGCTAATCTCTTAAGACCACGCAGGCTGAAACTACACAAATCCTCGATCAATACACTCAATGTTAATATTTATAATATATTGCCACCCACTGTTAAAGATCTACCTATATGTAGTTTCAAGAGGTTTACCAAAAATCTCTTAACAACACATTGTTTTTATAGTGTCAACGAGTATCTGGCCACACCAACTCACATGTTTGAATCTGAATCACTTTAATTGTGGCCTTCTAACTTAATTATCGTATTATTCACATCTTGCTTGTATCTTTCATATACATTTGTGTCACCACTGTTAATAGTTGTGTTCGTGTAAATGAAATGTTTGTCATATACCTATTTTGTTAATCATTTATTTGAACTGTTCACATTTTTTTTACTTGTAATCTATCTGAAATGTTTGTTTGTTGTTCATCTGTTTGTATAGCTCAAACATTATTGTTTTGACTTGCTACAAATGTATTTTTTTTACATTACGTAATTAATAAACTATCTATCTATCTACAGTATACCGGGTGACAATGGCACCAGGGCCATGCCTATATCTCCTTCACTTATCACCGATTTTCAATGAAATTTTGTACATAGATATGAGACACAATTTCGGATTGATAGACATATGAAAACAAAATGGCCGACTACCGGTTTTGCCAGAATATCCACCAACTTCGATTTTTCAAATGGAACACCCTGTATGTTTGACGTTTTTCGAGTTCTACGTCTCAAATAACATAAGACAGTGTTGCCAAATTTTCATTTTACAATTTAAAAAGCCCAGGAGGCCTTGATCAGGTTAAAATCTATATTAATTTACATCAGTAACTCATAGTAATAGTCATTTTATCGATAAGATCAATAACAAATCATATCAATAACAAATCCAGGAATTGAAATTTTCTGAACGCATTTTTAACGAAAAACTCGTTTTTGTCAAATGGTACCTACCGAGGGCCATCTTGCCATTCGATAGAGAATTTAATTACCAATTCAACGATATATATTATGTACCACTTTTTTTTTGTTCAAAACTAAAAAAGATCAATCAATTAATTTGTACAATATTTCATACGATGCCTACAAATTCCAATGAGTTATCCGTTTAGGTTTGATGAAATGCAAGGTAGCCGTGGAATCATGGAAAACAGTAGGTGATTAATGTCATGTCAAAAGTGAAATACCAATTTTCCTTGTCATCTCGTTTCGTTTGTAAAAAGTTTTTTTGAAATTGAAAATAATAATCGTTATTCACGAACAAATCGATATGATATTGATATACGGAGAATGTCAGAAGAACGTTGTCAATGCTATACGCTGTACGTTATCCGTTAAGACGGCACCCTTCGAAGACCTATTTCAGGAAATTGGAAATGATGCTAAGGAAAAAACCAGCTGATCAAAACCACATCCACTTCAACATCAGTGAAGAAGCGAAAACTAATGTTATAGCATATGTTAATTTTTCTCCCTCCATCTGCCTCAGTGCGAGAAATTGAATATGGGATCAGCAGGGAGAAAAGAATTGAAAAAACATAAATATCGCTCCTATAAATACAGTTTGCATCAGCATCTATATGAAAATGACCCAGAACGGAGACTAACTATTGTAATTGGCTTTTGCGCCATCATGATTTGAATAATGGTCTGGTCTCGGAGATACTGTTTACAGATGAGTCTAGGTTTACGAATAATGGTATGTTCAATAGGAATAATACAAGGTATTGGGCTCAAGAAAATCCTAGGTTGCTGAGAGAAGGTAATTTTCAAGAAAGATTTGGATTCAACGTCTGGGTAGGAATCACAGGGACAAGAAACATTGGACCAATTTTTTTCAACGGGCCCTTGGACGGGCCAAAAATATCTACAATTCTTAGTGAACGATATTCAAAATAATATCAACGATTTACCTGAGAACATCAAGGAAAATGTGTTTTTTCAGCAGGATGGTGCAGGATCACATAATGCTTATATTGTTCTACACTATCTTAGAGATGGATTAGAACAAATGATCCAATCAGATGGCCAGCCAGATCACCCGATTTAACCCCTATTGATTTTTATTTATGAAGTCACAAAAAATCCAAAGTATACTCGAGGAGACCAACTTCTTTGGAGGACTTGAAAGATAGAATTGAGCGCGCATTTCAGGAAATTCCTGCTCACGAACTGATAAATGTGATGAGGTGTACAATTAATAGAACTAGTCTAGAGAAAACGGGCAACACTTCGAACATATCATTGGTCATTTATAAATGAAATGACTTTCCGATGGTTGTGAAACACTTCTATTGAAAACAGGATAATGGTATTGTTAGTAATAATTTGTACGTTGGAGTTTCACTGTTTCAGTCGTTAGATTTATTCAAACAGTTAATGGGTTTATGATCATTACATATTGTCAAGTCGATTATTTTTGAGAATTCATTGTTACCAATCTGAAGTAAAGTTTGAAAGAATGAATAGATGTTATGTTACCTACCAAATTTTTTCAGATTGATTTCATTTTGTTAGATGGCTTTCTACGTTTTGAACAAATAGAAAGTGGTACTGTATATCGTTGAATTGGTAATTAAATTCTCTATCGAATGACAAGATGGCCTTCGGTAGATACCATTTTGAAAAAAAAGATTTTTTCATTAAAAATGCGTTTAGAAAATTTCAATTTTTGCTGTAGGATTTGTTAGTGTTTAAATGACTATTACTATGAGTTACTGTTGTGAATTAATATAGATTTTAACCTGATCAAGGCCTCCTGAACAGAAAAAAAATTGAGTTTTTTTTTTCAATTGTAAAAATTTGTCAACACCATCATATGTAATTTGTGCCGTAGAATCCGAAAAACATCAAACATACAGGGTGTTCCATTTGAAAAATCAAAGTTGGTGGCTATTCTGGCGAAACCGGAAGGCGGCCATTTTGTTTTCATATGTCTGTCAATTTGAAATTGTGTCTCATATCTATGTACAGAATTTCATCCAAATCGGTTGATAAGTGAAGGAGATATAGGCATGGCCCTAGTCCCATTGTCACCCGGTATATGGTCTGGGTCAATGGTATACAATGTTAAGACTGAGGGTGTCCACAAACCTTTGATGAAATGTCCAAGGTTTCGTGAATATTTCCGCTGTTAGCGGTATGATGAGTTCCAGTTCCAACAGCAACATGCTCCCCCAGGTGTTTTAGTATGTCGTGGTGGTGTTCTTGCACTGCTCGAGTTTCATTCGCGTTTTTCGGACTCTCCGTCTTCGTGGGGTCATTTTCGGGAATTTTTGTCGTTTCGTTCGCCACCGTCACTACGTGTATGATTGAATATATGAAGAAAAACACCGATGTTTGTAGATATTTGTGACGTCTCGCCCTCCTCATTATATCTGTAAAAAAAAAGAAAATAACTATTGGTCTTTATCGACATGAATTTGATATCATTTTGAAATCAACGTCAATTTGAAATATGTTATTATCAAACGGCATTAGTTCAACTATATACATGTTTATTGTAAATTTTGTCGGGGTGGGGTATAATAACTGAAACCACTATTGATTCTTTGCCGACGTTTCGACTTTTATAAAGCCATCTTCAGGACACAACAATTGAAATGGGAATATAAATTATATAAAAATAAAATGTTGACCGATTATATTATATGTACCGTGTGTAACAGGATCATGGTACACCCCCCGTATCTCCTTTAGTTTTGAAGGTAATTGATTGAAATTTGAAATGTCTCATATACATAATGAGCGGCACTCTTCGACCTACAAATGATTTTTTTTTCACTTCCGGCTTCGCCGAAAGTGATACCAACTTTCGATTTTTGAATAGAACACCCTGTATATTATTACATTTCTGAAATCTGCATAATTTTCTAAATCCAATGATACCACATAAGTGACATTTCAAACGTCAATATTTTTGATAATCCAATTTTTAGTTTTCCATTTAAATGTGCCATGATGGTTCCGATTCATTCCAATTCACCCGTCTAATGCTAGAAAAATCGAATTCCCGACAAAAATACTAATTTGCGTTTTTTATGAGCAAATAAAGTTCATCGTAATCGATTATTTTAGGGTAAAACTCAATTTTTTCAAATGGAACCATATTGGTACCGTGGTACCATTTATTAGTACTATTAATAAGGAATTCATTCATACCTGCTAATAAAATGTGCGATAAATACAATCAAAATTACAGCTAAAAGAAAATAAGATAATACAATTACTTTGTTCTAATTTAATGCTAAGAAGTTACTAAGGTGGCTTTGAAATACAAAAAATTAACACAAAACAACAATTGTTCGAAATGCTGTCCATTAACGTCAATGCACTCCTGAACTCGCATAGCTTCGAATGCCTGTTGAAGGTAATCAGTTACTAAGGAGGCTTTGAAAACAATGAAATTATTCATTCAGATTGTCAAATAAAAAGGTATTGGTTTATCGATGTTTTTATTGTGTAATGGAAAAGTCTTTATATTTGTTGTTATTTTTATTCAAAATGCCTCACATTTATACAACGGATGAAAAAGTGGACATGTTAATTATTTATGGGGGATGTAGAAAAAATGCCGTTGCGGCTAGAAACCTTTATGCCAACCGATATCCTGATAGACAATGTCCAGCGAGAAATTATTTTAATCGTCTTGGAAATCAATTCCGAAGAGAGCCTAACCATGATCCCGAAGAAATCATTGACGAAGGAACGGAAATTAATGTTTTAGCTCGAATAGAAATTGATAAGACTGTTTCTTTAAGGCAAATTGAGTTTGAATTGGAAATTAGTCAACAAACGGTAAGCCAAATCTTGCACAAACATAATTATAAATCTTTCAAATATAAATTGCACCAGCACCTGTACGAAAATGATTATGAACATAGGATGGAATATTGCAATTGGATCTTGCAGAATAATGTGCAGCCAAACAATGCTTTTTTGGGTGGGATTTTATTTTCGGACGAGTCTAGGTTTACAAATATGGGATTATTTAACCGACAAAATACAAGGTATTTGTCACAAGAAAATCAAAATTTATTGAGGGAGAGTAACTTTCAAGTGTGGTTCGGTTTCAATGTTTGGCTTGGAATACTCGGTCGTAGAATCATTGGTCCAATAATATTTGAAGGACGCTTGACTGGAGATAGATACTTAGGATTTCTGCAAAATGAAATTGAGGACAGGTTAACTGAATTACCTGTCCATCTACGACAGGGAATATATTTCCAACAAGATGGAGCTCCTCCCCATAATTCAAGAATAGTAACTGATTACCTTCAACAGGCATTCCAAGAAAACGTAATTTCGACAAATGGTCCTGTGCGATGGCCTCCAAGTTCATCTAATTTGACACCTCTTGATTCCTTTGTTTGGGGCCATTTAAAAAACATTGTCAATGCAACCGCCGTTACAACCCGCGAAGACCTGGAGTTGCGAGTAAGACGAGCAATTAATAGTATAACGGCCCAGCAATTAGCGAACGTTCTTCAAGAAACAGCTATGCGAGTTCAGAAGTGCATTGACGTTAATGGACAGCATTTAGAACAATTGTTGTAATGTTTGGTGTGTTCATTTTTTGTATTTTAAAGCCACCTCAGTAACTTCTTAGCATTAAATTAGAACAAAGTAATTGTATTATCTTATTTTCTTTTAGCTGTAATTTTGATTATATTTATCGCACATTTCATTAGCAGGTATGAATGAATTCCTTTTAATAGTACTAATAAATGGTACCACGGTACCAATATGGTTCCATTTGAAAGAATTGAGTTTTACCCCAAAATCGATTACGATGAACTTTATTTGCTCATAAAAAACGCAATTTGGTATTTTTGACGGGATTTCGATTTTTCTAGCATTAGACGGGTGAATTGGAATAAATCGGAACCATCATGGCACACTTAAATGAAAAACTAAAAATTGAATCATCATAAATATTGACGTTTGAAATGTCACTTATGTGGTATCATTGGATTTAGAAATTTTTGCAGATTTCAGAAATGTAATAATATACAGGGTGTTCTATTTAAAAATCGAAAGTTGCATCACTTCCGGCGAAACCGGATGTGAAAAAAAATCATTACTAGGTCAAAAAGTGCCGCTTATTATGTATATGGGATATCCCAAATTTCAATCAATTACCTTCAAAACTAAAGGAGATACGGGGGGTGTACCATGATCCTGTTACACACGGTATATAATAAAATACATACACACTGACAAAAAAATAAAAATTAAATACACACATTGTAAAATATAAATGAATATACATACACATACATACATACATACATACATACATACATACATACATACATACATACATACATATACATTCATACTTACATATATATATATATATATATATACCATACAAATACATATACACACAAATACATACATACTCACTTGTATGAAAGGGCTCTGACTAATTTGAATAGCACATGAGAACAACAGGATTTTGTACTCCCATGAACACTAGTTTTCTTTGTCAAAGAAATAATAAAAAAATTAAATTGAAAGGGACATTCACATATATGTTCCTAGGAGATTCTTTTGTTTCTCAAATGAAACTAATAACCAGAATTTGAAAGACATTCCTCGCTTTTTCCTGAATCAACGAATATAATAGAATATCATTTATTCTTGCAGTACTCACATAAAAATGTTTGCATACGTCAATGGTAATATAAAATATAAGTCACATTGTATTGTAAATTAAATTCGATATGACAGCAAAATGAAGTATTAATAAATATATAATAGTCAATAAACTCTAGGTACCTCAAGGACAAAGCTAGACATAATTACAGAATATAAAATACAATAATATATATTTTTTTAGACAGGCAAAGAATTGGATAGAGAGTCGAAATAATTAAAATATTCTTCAAATGTGTAAAAGTCATTTTGCAAAAGAATATTTTTAATTTCTACTTCGAACGTGTTTATACTCATGCCAAGAGTCTGAAACTCGTAAGGTAACACATCAAAAACATTTACAGATAGTTATTAATATGAGTTTTGCGATTTGCTTACACTATATTTGGGTAGCCTTAAATTTGTTTCAGCCCTGGTATCATGGTCGTGTATATCCCCTTGCTTGGTTATTGTATGTTCACCTTCTAATTGTTTGACATGTGACAAACATTCATATATGAAGCAAGATCGCAGAGTTAATATATGGAGATGTTTGAAGATGGTCCCTTATTCTGACTTTTTTTGTAATTTAAATATTATATCTGATTGACATGTTGAACCCCATATTATCAATCCATACTGTGAAAAATGGCAAAAGAAGCTACTCTCAAACAATATATTGTTTTTGTCTTATTATGTATATACTCGTTGATAGACGCTTTGATCATTTGTGAATATGCGGTAAGAAATTCAATGACGAGACCAAATGCACTCCGAGAAGCATAATTGGTTCATTATTTTCTTTATTGTTTTTTGTCAAGAAGTATTGGTTCTATCATCATTTATGGTGAGATAACTGCTTTTAGACCAGACTGTTATAAAGCTTTCAGATTTATTTGCATTAGAAAGTAGATTGGAAGGCAAAGTGTCGCTTAGCAAGAAAGTAGCATCATCAGCATACATTATCGGAAGCACGTGCGTCAGATTAAATGGCATATCCTTAATGTAAATAATAAATAATACAGGACCCTGCGGTACTCCATAATTAACTTTTAAATGTTTTGATATAACACATTGTTGACGACCTGTAAGATAAGATGTAAATAGATTTAAGGTTTTTCCTCTGATCCCATAATGTTCTAATTTTTGAAATAATACACCATGGTTAACCGTATCAAACGCTTTAGGCATGTCATAAAATTTTACACAGCATGATTTACGCTCCTCAAAAGCTTCTATATTATTCTTATACATTTCGCAGATTGCATTAATAGTAGATCTTCTCTATCTGTACCCAAATTGAGCATTATTTAATAACGATTTCTTCTTGTTGTTTTTTTCCCAATCGATAAGGTATATGGGATCCATAGGCGTCCTAAATATCTTAGTTTACTGAGTATGGAAAATCACCAACAGTGGTATTTTCAGTTGGTTTATTAGATGAGCATAGGCATCGGGCAAAAATGGGTTTTATTTGTTGTTTTGAGGAGGTTTTCAGGTTTTATACTGCGTTTATGTTCGGCAATTCTAATTTTTAAGTATCGTCCAGTCTGCCCGATGTTATAGTCTAAGAGCCCTTGAATGCCAGACCTTCCTTATTTAATAAAAGGTGAAAGTTTCTCAGCGCATGCTCCCAACATAGGTAGGAATGATGGGTTACTATGAAGTTTGGATCATCGTGGTTTTGGCAGGTAACAGGCAGCAAAAGTGTATAGAATTGCAACTTAAATTTGTCAAAGTATAAAGCGTAATGTTTTATATTTTCTCCGGACTAATATTAGAAATCAGGTCATCCATTGTCAGACACTTAGTATCGTGGCAACCCCTTGCCGGACACCCTTAAACTTTAATAAATTGTAGCTGTATTATTAGTATAAAAGGTGAATTTTATATATCTTACTTGGGTAACTATTAAAAGATGTTTCCTCAGACAGTTTCGCCAGTTCTAACACCTGGTCAGACAAACATATAGGGTAGCTGTAGGGCGAGCGCGAGGCAATATACATCCGAGTGGATGCGAGTGAGATAGTTATTTGGATTGATCGGATAATTTTATCAAGTAGAGTTATTAATGACTAAAAAATCAATGTTTAAAAAGTTAGTTACTATAATTTTCATGTTGATAAATGAGTGAATAATAAACCTAATATAAATGAGTAAATAATATTTTGAATTTAATTTTTTTAAAATTAATTTAATACAAAATTCGACATTTTATTAAAATTGTTGTTTATTATGTATAATATCAATAAATTCAATGAAAAAATGGTTTAATTGAATTCATGCCATTATATAAAAATAAAATAAAATATGGATTTATAAGGTTATTACTACATTTTGAGACATGTTTAATGATTTTGTTCATTTTCACCATTATTGTCGATATCTTCATTATCTACTGTACTGTCAGTATTCACCTGAAGACGATTGCAGATACAAGCATTCGAAACGTCGTGAAAAACTTTTCAAATACACGATGGACGTCCGAAACGAGAGTAATCTAGTTGTTTTTTGTTGGACATTCACAAAAAATAACTTCTTTTTTATCGTGGATTCTTCAATTCACAGAAAAATATTTCTTTTCAATATTCAATTGAGAATGTTCCCCCTTTTCAACATGAATACCCCACAAGAGGTTGTCTTGAATGATGAAGATAGTGATAGTTTCAGTCGCAGATGATTCCACATCTGATTTTATATTATATATATATATATATATATATTTCCTGTTCATTTTTTCAAACAAATCTTTTTGATATTTTTCTGTTTCTGTTAATATTTTGTAAGGTCTTAATTTTCCTTCTCTGAAAAATGCAGGATTATTAAATCACATCCTGCGATTACATGAAATCCAGGCAAGCTCTTACAAATAGATTCTCTTAACTTTGAGTGTATCTTTGTTAGGTCTACATACCTCAAGTTGTTTCCAGTAACTGTGAGCAACCAAACAAGTGAATCATTTTGTAGATGGTACATATGACCAAGCATGATAGCAGCAATCTCAGTACAATAGGTGGGTGGTAGGATTTTGTTTGATTCAGGGGTTGAATTTGGTGTTTTTTCCCGAGCAATTGCATAAACTAATGTTGCTTAGTCAGATTTATGAAAATATAATGTGATTTATTTGATTGACAAAATTTTTATTTTTTTCTGAAAAGAAAGCAAAAAAATAGGTTTTTAAATTGAAGAATGTTTTCTTCAAACGTTATAAATATACATGGAATTATTACTCCGGTGAAATAACTGTATACTTTCATTCTCCCTGAGTAAAGGTATACTTTTACTCCGCCGGAGTGAAGGTATACTTTCACTACGTCGGAGTAAAGATATTTTTTTACAGCGCCAGGCTGAAATGAGACAGACTTACCTACGGATCGTCCGTCAATCTCCGTCAATTTTCCTCAGTATTTCCCAAAAATATTTGGGTTTTTTTTTCTACAGACACGAAGTTTTATAGATTACCTAAACGTTTTTTATGTAGGCATTATTGATCACAAATTTTGGAATCGCCTGAGTTCCCAATTTAGTTCAATTGCACTTCATGATATCGAATATGAATATAATTACCAATAACTTTTTTCAGTCCTGACCTTTCTGAAAACTTTGGAAACTTTTGAAAGAGAAATAGAAAACATTTTCATTCTGATGTAGGCTCAATGAAATTCTTTTGTTTCTGAAAGATATTTTAAAAATATGTCGCTGTGGTTCCTTGAACTTTTTCAAAACTCATCTCATTCAAAGTAGTCAATATATCCCTTGAAAAAAAAATATCCCTTGAAAATCGAGTATTTCAATAAACTGACTCAGTTTCGTAACAGTTGGTGTCAGAAGTGAGGATATTAGTGAATATTTGAGAACAATTGATGGTGAATATGAAAAATATAGCATACGATGACATGTAGGCCATAGTGGATATGAGCAAGCAAAAGTTTGGTGACCAATATAGAGGAATGCTGAAAAAAACGATTAGAAAAACAAAAGGGCGAGGAACGTCGACAGAAGGAGGAGAAACGTCGACAGAAGGTGGAAAAATGTCTAGAGAAGACGTCGATAGAGAGAAAAACAAGAGGACAAGGACAAGAGACAAAAAGAAAAGCAAGAGGAGGAGATTCGTCGACAAAAGGAAAAGAAACGGATGCAGAAAATTTTCCGTAAAATTTTGGAAGGACAACAGGAAGCAATTTTCGAGCATATTGCCTAGAGAACCGAGCGCAAATCGCAGAACTGAATGAAGAAGTTGACGCAGTACGAGAAGAAGCAAAGAAACGAGTTACTAGGCACGAGAAAAAGCAATAAAAGGAGTCAGGACAGTCCGAGAAGAAGCAGAGAAAGAATTGTTGGCAGCGCGAGAAGTAACGGAGAAAACAAGTTGGAAAAACTAACAGACAGATAAGAAGAACTAGTTTGACCATCAGAACAAAGGTGAACCAAAGAGACGTCATATGCAGTATAGACTCCGGTGCGTCAGTTTTCCAGCGGTATCCTAGAACCAGATGGTGTAAGACCACTTAAGTCCAATTTCGTCCTACGAACTGTCAGTGGAGAGAATGCACCGATAGGAGGAGAAGCTGATATCACATTAACCCTCGGATGACTACGAATAACGGAAAGAATTTTTGTAGCTGATATAGAAGACGCCTTGGAATGGATCTGATAAGTGACCATGGATGTTTTTTCGATGCCGAAAAGAAAACCATGAAACTTGGAGGGAAGAATTTATTTTAACAACACTTTCCGAAAGGGGACGGAGATTGCGGAGAGCCAACACTGTCAGGATACCTGGCTCATCTGAGAAGATCGTTGAGGCCCGACTGAATGAAGACGCTTGGAATGGTACAGCTATGTGAAGAATCCCCCAGCAAATTATTACGTGCACGAGCTCTAATTAGGACATAACAAGTCACCCCTTGAAGGAATAACAGGAGTATGCGAGCCAGTTGCAGAACGAGCGGATATCCAGTCAAAAAAGGCACGGCTGATGATATAGGTACCAAAAACCTTAGTGAAATTCTTGTATCATTCGTCACCGAAGGAATACGAAACAGCTATGGAATTCATTTCCATGGAAAGTGGCATATTCGAGTCCGCTGGGTCACCAACAGAAGGAACCAACCTAGTACAGCACAGGATAGATACCGGGCAAGCCCATCTACTTCGACAACCACCAAGAAAATAACCTTTGGTCAACTTGGCCAAACAACAGGTGGAAAAGCTTGTCGAGAAAAGGACCAAAGGCGAAGAATCATCAAGTCCTTGGTCCGTCCGGGTGGTACTGGTTTTCAAGAAGGATAGATCTACAAGATCATGTGTGGATTATAGGAAACTTAATGACGTCACACATAGGAACAGCTACCAATTATCCCGAATTGACGACACACTAAGCACGTTTCCTTTCCAGGCTCACAATGGTTTTTAAAGCTGAACTTGGAGAGCGGATACTAGCAAGTGGACATACATGAAGATGATAGGGGAAAGACTGCGTTTACTACTGGTAGCAGTTTACCGTTATGCCTTTTGTTATACAGTGCTTCTCAAAAGTCCCCTCCCCCCCTCTTATTTTTGGAAGGATTATACATAAACAAGTGAAATTTAGAAACTGAATATTAAAGGTTGTAAACTCCCCTACTATTGATGATAGATGACGAAATCGTCAAAGATTGTGACCAATAATTTCAAATGGAACCCTACGGCAAGCGACACCTCTCTTAAAAGGTATCGAAAAAACCTATTCAATGATACTAATTTTGTTTGTGTTTATGGCAGTTTTGGCAACTCGCTTTTGAAAAACGCAAAGCTGTGATGAATTAAATCAGTTAATACTAAAATTTCAAATTGAAGCTCCGCCTCTGGATAGTTGTCAAATAAGCTGACGTTTTTGTTAGTCTCCCTAATTCGACGTTTTTGTAATTGTCCAAGTTTTTGTACATTTAATAATTTGTGTATTGTTGATCGAACGTTTTAGCAGCTTTTGGTACTTTTAATATTTTTGTACATTTTAATAATTTGTTAAACTGTTGTGAGCCGAACGTTTGAGTGCTTCAAGAAGCGAAATGGTACGTGCTTTAGATGATAAAGTAGCAGCGATCCTAATTCTTGGTGAAACTGGACAAAATATTCATGCAGCAGACCGCATTTTTAATGAGAGGTTTCTTGATCGCCCCGTTTCGAGGACTCATTTAAGGAAGCTTCTTCATAATGATGCGAAACGATCTGGCAGACCACAAATTTCTGATGAGAAAAAAATTGATATACTGGCAGAAGTAATAGTTAATCCTACTTCTTCAACAACTCACGTTGCATCTACCTGTGAAGTCAGTCAAAGTACAGTACACAGGGTGTTGAAAAAAAAACAAATTTCATCCACATAAATTAAAAATGGTTCATCAACTCTCAGACGACGACCCAGACCGAAGACAAGAATTCTGGGAAAATATGGAAACTCAAATTAACCAACAGCCAGACTATGTCAAAACAATTTGTTTCAGTGACGAAAGTACTTTCTATCTAAATGGAAATGAAAATACACAGAATGTGAGGTATTGGAGTGACGCAAATCCTCACCTGTTTCGTGAAACACATACCCACTTTCCCCAGAAGGTGAATGTTTGGGCAGGTATCCTGGGAAACCACATCGTTGGGCCTCTTTTTTCAAATACTCAGTCTACTGGTGAGGTTTATCTGGAGCTGTTGCAAAACGCAATAGAACCGTTAATCCTTGAAATTTTGGAAGATAATCCAGATGAATTTGGCAATTTGGAAATAACATTCCAACAGGATGTATCGTGGTAGATGGATTGGACGACGAGGTTCAACGGAATGGCCAGCTCGATCACCGGACCTCACACCTTTGGATTTTTTTCTGTGGGGGTACCTTAAATCGAAGGTTTGCGTCACTGGACCTGACAATATTGACGTTTTAAAACAACGTATTGTTGCAGAATGTGAGGCTGTTTCCGCAGACACATTTGCAAAAGTACGAGAAGAGTTAAAAATAGGATATTTCACTGTCGGGAAGTAAATGGAGGTCACTTCGAGCAATTTTTTTGAGTAGATACTGATTCTTAAATCTGTAATTGATATCATACTGAATGGAATTTAAATTTTAATGTTTATTAATGGGCCATTAAAACTGCCATAAACACAAATAAAATCAGTATCATTGAATAGGTTTTTTCGATACTTTTTGAAAGAGGTGTCGCTTGCCGTAGGGTTCTATTTAAAATTATTGGTCAAAATGGCCTTGTGACGTCATCTTTAACGATTTCGTCATCTATCATCACTAGTAGGGAAGTTTACAACCTTTAATATTCAGTTTCCAAATTTCACTTGTTTATGTATGATCGTTCCAAAAATAAGAGGGGGCGAGGGGCCTTTTGAGAAGCACTGTATGTAATGCTGTGGTGATCTTCGAGAAATTGATGGAGCTGATATTCTGCGTGGACTCACTTGAAAAACTCACCTGATGTATCTGGATGATGTCATGGTTATGGGAAGGAATTTCGAGAAACATCTGGTCCACCTGCGTGAAGTTTTCGGATGTTTAAGATTTGGCTGTACTTGAATAGAGTGAAGAGTATTACAACAAAGTAGATTATAGATTTAGATGTGAAGGACTAATGTGTGAAAGAAATTCCGTCTGACCCGAGAATGTGGGAAATATTTGTAATAACATGTTGGTCCGAAAGCGTTGGAATCAGAAGATTCGATTTCACAAAATATAAAGAATTCATGGCCCAACTCAATGAAGGAGAAGAAATAACTCCAGACTGGAGAAAGAAGGAAAATTAACCAAACATTTACATTATACACCAGAACCTTCGATTGGTGATGCAGGTAATGATTCGAGGAAATGCTGAAAAACCATACGGACTGTGTAATAATGTGTGTAACAGACAGAACATTGGAAAACGAAACGACAATTATATGGGTTCAACCTAATATCTAGCTTCTGTAGGAAATAAAACAATAGACACGGAGAAACAGCAGTGTATGTGAGAAAAGGCCTAGAGACAGAAGAGATCAAAGGAATTGGAGAAATGTCAATTGAGGGTCATATTGAGTGTTGTGTAGTGAAAGTTGGAGGACAGGAAAAACTAGTAATAGTTATTTCACTGTATAGACCAGCAAACCGGAATGACAGCATTTGTATACAAAAGTTGTAACATAATTGAAAAAGTCTACAGCAGCAATAGCAGCAGAAATAGCAGGTGACTTCAACATAGATTTTCCAAGTGGATCAAAGTCCAAATCTGACTTATGCTCTTACAAAATCAGGCATACACGAATTTACAAGAGTAACACACAATTTCAAGGCATGTTTAGATCGTATTCCAACTAACTAAAGTTTTGGAAATGTGCACAAAAAGAGATTACTTGGAAAATAATGTACAAAAAATAGTAGTTTATGTAACAAGTACGCAAAATGAGGTTTTCGCGGACTCATTTTCGTCCGCAAAAGCCATTTTCGTACATGTTGCATACAATATTTTTTTGTATAAGCTTTCCAAAGAATGTTTCATGTGGGAACTATGATTTTATTTCTGCTATCAATACGCAAATATGTTTGTAGGCAACACTGGCAGAAGGCCGTGAGAATATCGAATCAGATTTTATATTACCGACGTGTCAAATGTCAAATATGTTAACAAGTCAATAACAGTTGCTCTTGTTGATATGTTCTCTAATTGTGTTTTCACTAAATTTTTTTCCAGGATCCAACTATACTAACGTATTATGGGGTTATAGATAGTTGAATATAATAAACTTGAAAGTAAATATGACAACCATTCAGAAAGACACTCCAAATTTGGAAGAAATTTGTAAATGTTTCCAGTACACAGCAAAATCCTGTTTTGACATTCGAATCGTGAATGCTAGATGTTGCCCACTTCGTGGTAATCCTGAATAGTAAGTGACATTTGGAGTGAATGAATTGTTACATTGTTATCATCCAATAAATGTATGTAGGCTTAGTTGTGAAAATCTAAACTTGATTTAAACCCAAATTAAACCATTATTCGTATATTTTTGTGAGTTGATATCTTTTTTGAATTTATTATCATTTTGTACCTACCGCAACAATAACCATTGACATTTTTATTCTGGAAAAATCAAAATTCCTAGCTTTTCTGCGGCAAAATGGTATCGGATCATAGTTTTTATAGTATTTATAAACACCCGTTAATGTTCAGTTATGTTTTATGAATTAATAAAATTCAGTTCGTAAAGTGTTTCCATGACGAAACTTCACGGACAAGTCCATAAAAGTAGCATTCTACGGATTTTTTAAATTCCCAAAGTTGCCGTATTGGGGAGCGTATACACAAAAGAAATTTTTGGAATTGTTGAGAAACGCAGAATTCAGCCAAGTTTTCAGTATAAAGTGTATGAGAACAAACAAAAAAAATGCCAAGATCCAATTGTAGCTGATTGTAAGAACATATTACACATTTTATATGTTATGAACATAGTGAACCAAAATTTCAAAGAAGTGTGTAACAATGTAAAAAGGGATAAACTAAGAATAGCTAAAAAAATCGAATTGAAGCTGTGATATGCTAAGTCGAAAACGGTTCGGAAGTTAGTAAAAGAAATAAATATATGACCATCGCACGGTCCTCTTTTGCACTGGGGTGAACGAAGTCAGTGAACCAAAAAAAAATTCTATTAAAAGAAGATCCCTGAATGATACTAATATCAACAATCTGAAGACGTCCCTTGAAAATGAAAATTGGGAACAGACCTATACAGCCAACGACTATGAACAAAAATTCAATAATTTCCACGATACTTTGATGTTTCACCTGAATCAAGCCTGTCCCATGAAATCTTCATCATTTTCTAAAGCAAATACCAATGAATGGGTGAATGACACTGTGAGAGAATCCAGTGAAAATTTGAAAAAACTCTTTTATCTTCAAAGGAATTATCCTATTCTAAAAGAGCAGTACAAAAATGCAAGAAAAAGGCACAATATGTTAATAAATACTACTAAATCTAATTATTACTCTGACATACTACTGAAATCTAATAATATAAATAAAACTGCCTAGAACCTTATTTCAAAACTAGGCAGACAGGAAAAAGAAGAGCAAAATAGAAACATTACAATAAAATAGGAAAATGATAGTATTTCTAATCCCGCGGAAATTTCCGAAATTTTTAACGATTTTTTTGTGAATGCTCCACATGAAACTATAAAAAAAATAAAGAATCAACTATGACAAATAGAAGTCTGGTCAACAGTATGTTCATTTTCCATATATCGGAAGAGCAGGTGCTCTTTATTATAAAACATAAACCAAAAAATAAACATACATGTGGCCCAGATGAAATTTCAGGGTTCATAATTAAAAAAATTGCAAATACGATTATAAAACCTTCAACTTACCTCATTAATTTATCATTTCAAACAGGAATATTTCCATCCAGAATGAAAGCCGCGCTTGTTTCGCCCATTTTGAAAAAAGGAAATCCACAAAATTTGGAAAATTACCGTCCAATCACTATTACACCCATCATTTCGAAATTTTTTGAATATGCGATATTAGAACAACTACTGAATTTCATGGAAAAAAATAAGGCAATTGCTGAAAACCAGCACGGTTTCCGTACTGAACATTCTACTATAACAGCTATTCACAGTTTTTACGAAAAAATTTTACTCTACCTGGAAGAAGGCGGAGGCGCAGTTGGTGTATTTTGTGATCTTTGCCGTGCCTTCGATTGTGTTCAACATGACATTTTATTGGATAAATTATTCAGATACGGAATCCGGGGCAAACTTCATGGATGGTTTTCGTCATATCTCAAAGGACGTCTTCAGAAAATCAAGATAAATCACGTGGCGAACAATGAAAAATTGGTATTTACTCCTAGTGAACTTCCGATAAGAATAGGAGTTCCTCAGGGCTCAGTATTGGGCCCTATTTTGTTTACACTTCACATCAATGAATTACCTCTAATCCTCCCGAATGCATTTACCTGTTTGTATGCAGATGATTCCATGTTATTATTCACAGGAAAATCTGAGGTACAAATTCAAAACAACATTAACACTACTTTTCAGTCACTTCGTAAGTGGTTATATGATAATTCTCTATTTTTGAATAGTACTAAAACAAATCATATGAATTTTCACACCAGACAGAATAAAATAACCCAGCAGTAGAAATAACTATAGATGATCAAATTATAGACAAGGTGGAATGCTCTACTTTTCTAAATATCAGACTTGATCAGAATGTATCCTTCAATACTCACTGTAAAATTTTAGCCAATACACTGAGTATTAAATGTTTTCAACTGAGATCTCTCAAATCTATAATTGACATACAGGGACTCCTGCTCTTCTATTTCGGGGAAATCCAATCCAGATTAACATACGGAATAACCATCTGGGGTAGTTCTTCTGCAGTTAATGAGGTTTTTCTGGTGCAAAAAAGGATTGTGCGATGTCTTGCTAATGTTCCCAATGGTACCTCATGTAGGGATCTATTCAAACAATTTAAAATTCATCCTCTCTATGGCCTACATATATTGGAACTTTTAACATATATACACAAGCAACGCAAAACTTTGGTTAAGAATAACTCACTACATGATCATCATACAAGATCAAAAAATAATTTCCATCTGCCCAATGTTCGTTTAACAGTATCTCAGAAAACTGCAGATATACTGGGACTAAGATTATATAACGTTCTTCCTGAAGAACTAAAATTGATAGAAAGAGTGCACACATTCAAAAAAGAGATAAAAAGACTACTCCTCGCCCTCTGCCCCTATAACATAAATGAATTTTTTGATAGTTTTAGATAAAATGTTTTGTTTGCCCATATTTTATATCTTATCTTATACACTTCATTTTATATCTTATCTTATATACTGTATGTAAACCTTGTTTGTAACTGACTTGTCCGATAGCCTCACAGCTCTATGGATTAAATAAAAATTGAATTGAATTGAATTGAAATGGTGTTGGAAAAAGTAGATGGAGTAGTTGAAGAAATAGATAATTTGAGAAAAAAAACCTAGTAACGTCAATAGAGCATACCATATCAAAGTTTCGAAACGACCAGAAAAAATCTAAGTTGAGATACAACTGCATGTTAATGTTCGTGAAACCGGTGAACCAACAAGAAATTGTAGATATAGTTGAGGGATCCGATAATAAAATGAGTTGTAGCATAGATGAAATTCCCATACGTATAGTGAAACGCAGTATACTTGAACTCGTTATAATGGTATACATTACTACTACTACAATATTCCCAAATGCATTAAAATTGGCCAAAATAGTGCTTATTCACAAAAAAAAACAAAATCACGAATAGAAACTACCAAAGAGGTAGAGTTAAATAATAGTACCATTAATTGCCCATCAGTAACCAAATTTTTGGGTCTACATGTGGATTGCAATTCGACATGGGAGTATCATATAAGAAATCTAGTTAAAAAACTGGATAGTATCTGTTATAGTCTCAGAGTAGTTACAAGATATATTGATGAACGAACTAGGATAGTTATATACCATGCAAATTTTGAAACTAGGTTGAGATATGGCATAATATATTTTGGTCAATGACAGAATATAAATGATTTCTTCGCAATTCAAAAACAGGTTCTGAAAATGATTCTTAAATTCCTGTAGGGGTAGATTTGAAAAATTTGAAATTCTGGCAGTTTAGGGAATTTATAAAGCTGAATGAAACTATTCAATAAACTACCAGATAGTCTGAAGAACTGTAAAGATCTTAAGAAGTTGAAAAAAATATATTCAAGTTAATAATAGATTTCGGACCGAATAGTCTTCAGGAGTATTTACACACATTTTCTCAAATGTTCTAATATATCTCAAGGCTATTTTAAATAATAATAGCCGTACTTGCTCGAGTAAGGTTTCCATTCTTTAAAATAATATTTACTCATTATTTATTCAATATTGAAGATTGAATGCCTACATAGAGAGTGTATTATTTCTATGATTTCAAAATGTATGTACAGTGAAATTATTAGTATCAGAATATAAAATATTATGAAAGTTTGTATGTTCTTTATTTTAATCATGAGAATTGTCAGGTTCTGAATATGATTACCACTAGACATTCTGGGGACATCCAGATTCTCAACATCTATACATTTCTGGTACATTCAGCTTAGGACCTTGAACGGACCTACCGGGAATGTACAAATGCATGGAATCTGGACGTCTTCAAACCATCTATAAGACGTCAAAGGTAACTAATCCCGACAAATACGGTATGTACAGTGGGTAGTAGGTTCTAGTTGGACGCTTTTAGTATGTTTCGGAGCATACTAGTACTATAACAATGATATCAGCACAATATAAAAACATAATATTAATTGGTGATTTTAATATCGACATTGCTAAAAAAACCTACCTACATCTCAAATTCCTGGTTAAATATCATTACATCGTTCGGGTTGCAATCCAAAATTACTATCCCTACTAGAGTGAGTCCTACATCTTCAAGTTTCATAGACAATATTACGACGAATTTAAACGATAGTGAGTGCTGTCAGATCCTAATATTTCCGATCATAGTGGACAGTTTATACAAATTACAAATCCTTCCTCAAATACTGCTGAACCTAAGTGGAACAGAATAGTGACCCAGAAAGGATTGGATGCTATGAAGAAATCTCTTGAACAAGTTGATTGGTGGATGTTCCAGGATAACCATGTTCCTATGAACAAGTTGGCTGACTTCTTGAATAATACGTACAGTTCTCTGGTATGTGAACATTTTCCATTGAAAAAATTGAAAACAGTAAAAAAAGACCTACTTTTTTCTTCAGTAATGAATTACGACCGATGAGGAACACCTTACAACTACTACATACAGTGAGTATCTCCTCAAAAAATTCTGCCGATAGAGAAGTCTATAAAAAAATCAAACGCAACTATGAAAAAGCAATTATCCTGACTAAAAGAGAATCATATGATAATTTCGTAGGAAATTCCGAAATCAAATCAAAAGATATTTGGACGTTAGTGAATTACGAACGAAATTCTGCTTGTAATTCAAATGTTACCTCAGTATCAGCCCTGATGAATTTAACATATATTTTTTTTCCAATATAGCCGAGGATATAATCAAAACCGCACCATCCTGTGATATCAACATGGCAGATTGCTACTCAAACGTTCCTACACCTCGAGACTCTTTTTTTATGCTACCTGTGACTTATGAAGATGTAGTTCTCTCCATTACAAAACTTAAAATCTCCACCTCCTACGACATATCATCAAAGAAACTCTCAATTATCTTATCGACCCGTTCACTATTCTTATGAACCGTTGTTTTCTTGAAGGAGTTTTTCCAGATATATTAAAATTAAGCAAAGTTATACCTATCTTCAAAAAAGGAGATCCAAATTCACCTGACAATTACAGACCTATTTCTATTATACCCATTTTTGGAAAAATAATAGAGATCATAAGTAAAGAACGTCTGATGAAGTTTATGAATAAATATAGTATACTCCACAATCATCAATATGGCTTCATGAAAAACAGATCTACAGCTGATGCAGTAATGGAAATAATACAAAATGCAATTTACAATGTGGAACGTGGCAAACACGTCTCTATAACGTTGTGGGATCTGAGCAAAGCATTCGACTGAGTCAATCACAATCTCCTTATAAAAAAACTTGATTACTATGGAATCCGAGGAACATCTTTAAAATTCTTTCGATCTTACCTCTCCTCAAGGAAACAAGTTGTTTGTGTGAACTATGTCTCATGGCATCCCTCAGGGATCTGTTCTGGGGCCCACGTTATTTGTTATCTATATAAATGACATTTTCGATTATCTGCTTCCCAAAACAATAATTTGCTTTGCAGATGATACGACGATGCTGTATGAAAGTTCTGATGTTGATATAATATTAAAAACCAACCAAGAACTGGGAGAAAAAGCAGAAAAATGGTTCTCACGAAACAAGTTGCAACTAAATAAACTGAATAAAATCCAAATTATTATCATTTCATCAAATAACCGGTCAAAAAGTAGAAACCATGTTGAACTGCTTGGCATAACTATCGACGATTCACTCAAATGGGAAAATCATATTGAAATGTGTGAAAAATTATTCACCCAACTTCATCTACTTCGTAGGCTGAAGAAAGTTCTGAGCACCAAAACACTAATAAGCTGCTATCATTCACTATTCCACACTCACTTGACATATGGAGAACTCCTTTGGGGTAGGTCTTCCCATGCTCTCAGAGCATTTCGTATGCAAAAAAAAGGACTCAGGATTATAGCAGGAGTCCCACCCAATATACATTGCCAACCACTTTTTGAGAAATGCATTGCCTTGTATTTACATCTACCATACACTGCTTCAGATTCACAAGAATGAAAGTGTATATTCTTCCCACTCAGACTACCACAATTACACTACCAGAAATGCACAAAAACTAAGACAACCCCGGGTTAAGCTAGAAATGTCAGTGGGTAATTCACTGGATATCAAACTCTACAATAATTTGCCTTCCGATCTAGCATCATTGAGCATGAATGTTTTCAAGAGGAGGGCAAAAGAATATATTTAAAAAAATTGTTTTCATAATTTACAAGATTACTTGAACTGTACATATACATAATGATTTGCCTTTTATGTTTCAGATGTTTAAAATGTTACTTAGTATGCTACTGTCACAGTTGATATTACTGTTTTTTTATATACACAACTTAGTACTTTGTACCCATCTGTTTTCTGACTTGACATAAATGTAGTTTATACATAGCATGTTCAAATAAATCTATCTATCTATCTATATAGTAAGGGAGGCGGCGACAGTCGGCAGCCATCATTTCTACAAAGCTGATTTCTTCTTTTTTTTGTTGTGTGATATCACAAGTGAACAAAATGATAGTCTACCGCGTCGAAAGCGTTGCTATCAAAAGTCTACCACCCACAAGGTGTTGAAAATACAAACTTGTTTGACTCATTTCTACAAGGCTGAATTTTTTTTTCTCCTTTAATTTATTTTATAAAATGGCCAAAAAATGTGGTCTACTGGAAATCTGATATTGTTGAAGCCTTGGTAGACTCAACGGAATGAATGGTCTGCCGTACCGTTACAGGACGCTCTGAATTAATGTATTTACTGGCATCAATTGAAAACCTACCAAGTTATTTTTTTCTACAAGCAGTTCATTTAACTCATTGTTGAATAAGCGTCGTCTACTTTCAGTACAAGGTGGCTAAAGCCAGCGTCTCACGGCGCGAGACTTGACAAGCTTGGCTTGGAAAATTGTGCTTGGAGCACAGGAGTGGAGGCAATCTCGAACCTGATCAGTCTCACGGCGTGTATAATTTGATCGACTTGTCGTCCACCAGTAGCTGGAGGTTGTTACACGAGCCTAGGAAGGGATGCATTGTGCAGTGCAATAGTTATTCTATTTAGAACGGATAGCGGGGATAGCATGTGCAGCATCGTATTATTATTATTTTTTGTGGTCCCAAATGACATCCTCTTCCTCATATAAAGCAAAGAATTCAATCACTGCTCCTGAATTTCACTCCAGGTTAATACACAATACTTTGCCACCAACAAACTCTCTTTCTCTCTTTCTCCGAAGTCCTCCGTCGTAGCCAACACTGTCGACAGGCACCCTCGCGCCGTGAGACCGCTCAACAAGCCCTACAGTATGAGCTTGCTAGTCAAGCCTCGCGCCTTTGATGTTTGGAGAATTCACCGACATTCCATGGGAACGGTCGAGCCACCTCGAGCTTATGCTTGACAAGTCTTGATCCTACGCGAGTCGACCATTCTCACGACGCGAGACTTGACGAGCTCGGCTTGGGGATTGTCAAGACGCGCCTCAAGGCTTTGGTAGAGGTGCCTGAAGTTCTAGCGCGGGCACATGATTGAAGCATTGCTAATTTGTTATTGAGTGAACAGTCGAGGAGCATATTTTTAATGATAATTGCATATAATAGTTTATATATTAATATCTTAGTTATTATTTTTATATATTAGATATATATATGATCCTTTCGAATGCTTAGTTCTAACAGAAATTCGAAATGATTTTGATATAGACCTCATGCAAAGGCAAGGGTATGATTTGCTATATAATTTTGGTAACGTCAACAAATGTGATGGGACTATTGTGTACCTTAAAAATACTATCAACTATACCTTCACGATTGTAAATATCTCAGAATGTAAAGCAATTGAAGTTATTTGTAAAAAAGAACAAAAAACCATAAAAATTACAGCCATATATAGATCACCATCATCTGATGATAAAGACTTTGTAAACGGACTATACAATTACCTTTGTAATGATAATATTGAGAACAGTGATGTACATATAATTATAGGCTATATGAACATTGACTTACTCTCCAAGGATAACATAACTGTGTCTGAATATCTAGATATATTGAGTATGTTTAACTTCAACTCAACTGTTAATACCCATACCAGGATCCAAGGAGACTCTAAAAGCTGCTTAGATCATATTTTTGTACGAATAAAAAAAGGTGAAGTCAGCGACTACTTTTCTAGCTTTATTTTAGATTCTCTTGTAACAGATCATCGAGCCACGATATTGAACACAAACATTTTCAAGGACATAGAATCTGATTATAGGGATAATATAGTAAAAAAGATAAATTATACAAAATTAAAAAACGACTTAAATCATTTGAATTGGGATTCATTATATAACATTAAAGACGTGCAGAAAGCTACAACCTACTTTATTGGTAACATTATTCAAACTATTGAAAAAAATACCAAGACTTATGAAGAAAAAAGGAAATACATAAAGAAAAAAGATTGGATAACAATAGGGGTTATAAAATCTATAAAAAAACGCGACAAACTACACAAGGAATGGCAAAAAGATAAAGTGAATCTAAGACTGAAAGAGAACTATGTTAAGTACAGTAACCATTCAAATAATAATATCGATGTTACAAAACTCAACCATCAAAAAAAAAAAAAAAAAGCACAGAAGCTCTGGAAAACAAAAAAAATATAACCAACACCAATAATAAACCTACAAAAATAAAACAATTGAAATCGAAAGATGGCCAGTACGTAGACTCCAATAGAGAAATCGCGAATACCTTCAATGATTTTTTTTTTCAACGTAGGACAAGAACTAGCACAAAATATAGAAAAACCTCCAGTATCACCACCTCCTAGAATGATAAATCCTTTCTCCTTTTTTTTTTAAACCTACGGATGAGAAAGAAATAAGTGAAATCATTATATCCTTAAAAAATAATAAGACACCAGGTATAGACGATATAAAAGCCGAAACATTGAAAGCAATATATAAGGAAATAGCAGTACCCTTGTGTTATATTATTAATATTATAATGGAAAATGGAATCTGCCCTACTGAATTTAAAATCGCAGTAATAAAACCTTTTCATAAAAAAGGCGACAAAACCCGACCATCAAACTATAGACCTATATCTCTGGTAACTAACTATGCTAAAATTTTTGAAAAGGTCATAAAAACAAGGTTGGAACTATTTCTGAAGAAACACAAAATAATTGCTGATAATCAATTCGGATTCCAAAGCGGAAAATCTACGGAAGGAGCCATTGCATCAATAACTCAGAAAATGTATGATGCAATCGATAAGAGCCAACCTGCTATCGGTGTATTTCTGGATCTTGCAAAAGCGTTCGACACTGTCGACCACCAACAGTTGTTGGAATCCTTGGAAGATGTGGCACTTGACTTATTTCGATCATATCTGCATGATAGGAAGCAATGTGTCAAAATTGATGATACCTATAGTAGTTTTGAATTGGTTAAATTTTGAGTACCACAGGGGACGGTACTCGGACCAATTCTATTCATCATATATATCAATACCATACTAACCGTTAGAACCTCTGGGCACATAATAAGCTTTGCGGATGATACAGTTATATTGTATACATCAAACAGCTGGGAAAACCTAAAATCTAAAATCCAATCAGAAATGAACAGTATCATTGACTGGTTTAATCACAAGTTGCTAACCATAAATTTTGATGAAACATTGTTCCTCCCTATAACAAGCTACAAAAACAAACTTCTGCAGTATAACACTTTAGAGATAAAGAATCACAATAAAACGATCACAATAAAACGTACTGAGAATATAAAATATTTAGGGATAAGTATAGATTGTCATCTCCGTTGGAATCATCATGTTAATTACACTGTTAATACGATGCGAACCTTCTTAGGCCGCTTCAAATACCTCACTAAAATCCTACCTCTGCACTATCTAAAAATGCTCTATTTTACTCTTGTAGACTCCCGTATAGCATATGAAATTATCGGAAGGGGTGGCATCGCGAATGTATGTCTAGAAAAGTTGAACACACTTCAAAAATATTTCCTAAAAATTATATTAAAAAAAAAGAACCTACCCATCAGATAACTTATATAAAGAAGCTAGGATACAAGATATTCGACAGATCTTCTTTCTAAAAGCAGTGTGCTTTTTATACAAGAATAGGAAACATATTGACTTTCTTTCACATAATTACCCAACAAGAGCTATATATTCAAATAAGTTGAGAACTCCACTAGCATGGGTACCAAATGTCTATCATTTTTAGGACCACGATTCATAAATATTATTTACAGAAAGGTCCCTTTTCAACATCTCCAATTCTGAAGTATATTATAGAAATAAGGTTAAGTCATTCCTACTAAGTAATCAAAGACAACTTATACATAACTTCTTTAACTAAAAAAAAAAAAAAATTACCATTAATCCAGCGTACTCCTCATGCTCTATATTATCAATCCTCTATTACTGTTCAATATGCCAAAATAATTATATGTCCATCAGTTCTCTTCGTTTGGGATAATTTTTTTTCCTGCTTTAATATTGTATTATATGTATATCTATGTAAATATATATGTATGTATGTATGTGTGGAATGTATCTATGTATATGTATGTGTCTTATTAAAAATTATAATACTTTGTTATGTTTTAGTGTCGCATGAATGAATGAATGGGATATGACACGGACAGCGAAAGCTTTGTGTTCTTTCTCTTTATTTGTTTGTGTCAGAGTACTATTACTTAATATTATGTCAAATTATTATTAGGATTATTAACTATTGTAGGTATTACTGATGCAAATAAATATTATTATTATTATTATTATATTATTATATATATATATATATATATATATATATATATATATGTGTGTGTGTGATTAGAAATTTTTAATCAGGATAATTATAGTTTAGATATTCATTATCTTATTACAAATGTCTCATAACTTATTCTTAATTTCAAAGAAAATCAGAATAACGTGAGTTCTAGTCCTTATAAAGTAAGTGCAATAGCATTTTATTTCGAACATTCAGGTGGGTTATGCCTTAAAATTCCCACTCCATCCTTGAATTATAGCGAGACGTCGCCATCGGCAGCTGTTCGTCAGTGTGGTTTTTACCAGTATATGTGGAAGCTCGTATTAGTTATATCATAGAGTTTGCTTACAAATTTCTAATAAATATATACAGGGTGTTTCCTAACTACGGTACGAAACTTCAGGGGATGTTTCGTTAGGTCATTTGACAAAAAAAGTTTCTATGATCATATGTCCGGAGTTGCTTCGTTTCTGAGATACAGGGCGTTGAAGTATAAAAAAAAGGTATTTATAAAATATCCTAAATATCCTGAAACCGATGTGGTTGAAATGTGGTACAGCTATTTGAAGTAATAGGGCAATTATTTGGCCCTAAGTAGGTCCAGTGGCGTCTCAGTGGGCACCACAGTCAACAATACTGAGAAAAAAATTATTTTCTCCTTTTCAGTGCATTTGAATATAAGCGTGGGTTCTAAAAAGATTTTATAAGCGTGGTAAATATACAACTTTTTGGCCTCCTGTGTTTTTTTTTATATTTAGCTTAGTTTTCGAGAACAAAAAAATAAAGGCACTCTACAATCATGATTACCTGCTATGGAGACCAGCTGACAGTGATAGTATTGTCATATCAGTAAAAGTCAGAGTTGTCAATTAGCAGTGATTCCAGCATGAATACTTTTACTAACGCTGAAATGGCTGACATGCACTTTATTTATGGATTAGCAAATGGAAATGCGGAAGAAGCACGGAGAATCTACCAGGATAGATATCTTAACACAGTAATTCCATGTGCTAAAACATTTAGAACGCTACATGCAAGATTAAATGAAACTGGAAGTTTTAATAAAAATGTAAGTGGTGGAAGACCAGAAACTGTAACAACGCCTGAACTAGAAGAAGCTATACTTGATGCGATAGAAGAAGATCCTCCAAATAGTACCAGGAAGATTGCACTGCAGCTTGAAGTAAGCCCAAAAACCGTTTGGGAAGTTCTAAAAAGAAACCTCCCATACCCATATCACATACAGCGGGTCCAAGCTCTACTGCCTAGGGATTTTTACCCAAGATTAATGTTTTGCAGGTGGTTGATTCATACGATGGCACACAATAATAATTTTTTACAAAATATTTTATTTACGGACGAGGCAAATTTTTCACGAGATTCTATTATGAACTTTTACAATAACCATTTCTGGGCCGACGAAAATCCCCACATTATTAGAGAAAGTCATTTTCAGCAACGATTTTCGCTGAACGTTTGGGTAGGAATTATTGGTGACTACCTAATTGGACCCTTTTTTTTACCAGCAAGATTATCAGGTCCATCCTACACGGCTTTTTTGCGAAATCATTTACCCATTTTGTTGGAAGAAGTACCCGTACTTGTAAGAGGCAACATGTGGTTTATGTACGACGGAGCTCCAGCTCATTTCAGTGTTGTTGCTCGTCAGCATCTCGACATCACCTACCCTAATCGCTGGATTGGACGTGCAGGACCTCAACATTGGCTCGCTCGCAGTCCTGATATGAATCCTCTAGATTTCTATTTATGGGGTCATCTGAAGGCTCTCGTTTATAAAATCCCTATACTAGATGTGAATGACTTGAGGAATCGAAAGGGTGACAATTGCAAGTCATAAGGAATACTCCAGGTATTTTTGAACGTGTCAGACAATCAATGACACATCGATTGCAGTCGTGTATTTTATCAGACGGTGGACATTTTGCTCATTTACTTTAAGGTCGAAATTGTTTATTGTTTACTTTAGGTTTGTATTTTATGTTGTCCATGGATAATTTGTAGAATAAGTTAAAGTATTTTTTTCTCGAAAACGAAGCTTGATATGAATAAAACACAGAGGACCAAAGAGTTGTATTTTCAGTTGTTCAATCTGAAAAAATTAAATACTACAAAAAAAGTACTTTTTTTCAGTATTGTTGGCTGTGGTTCCCACTGAGACGCCCCTGGTACTACTTGGGACCAAATAATTGCCTTATTACTTCAAATAGCTGTACCACATTTCAACCACATCGGTTTCAGGATATTGAGGATATTTTATAAATACCTTTTTTTTTAATACTTCAACGCCCTGTATCTCAGAAACGAAGCAACTCCGGACATATGTTCATAGGAACTTTTTTTTGTCAAATGACCTAACGAATCACCCCCTGAAGTTCCGTACCGTAGTTAGGAAACACATTGTATATATATATATCTATATATATTTATATATTATATATGTATATATATATATAGTGATAAGTATTCGTATATACAAAAATAATAAGCAAGATACTAATATAAAAATAGTTATATGCAATTAATATAACACCTTATGTGGGTGGTAGACCTTTGATGGCAACGCTTTCGACGCGGTAGACTATAATTTGCCTGTACTTTTAGGTATCCTTTATCACTGTGAAAAGTTTCAGTCTTGTAGGTATAATACTTTCACAAAATGTTTTTACATTTTACATAAATTGTTATTAATGTTGGCAACGTTTAAAGCTAACTTGCATCACATTGTATCAACAATTATTAAACTAAAAATTAGCTTTGTAGATATGAGAGCAGAATTTATGTCGTCGCCTCCCTTACTAATATGGAAAGCAGTGTTTGAGCATTTAAGTCCCAAATTATCACATTTGATAAAAGAATCGTTCATTACTGGCAAATATTGTGACATTTTGAAAATATCCATGGGTATTCTCATTTATATAAAAGAGGGCAACGTCGATAACCTCGCCAACCACCGCAACACATGCACTGAGAATTTAAATCAAGCTTCAATAATAGATCATCAAATATTTAGAAGTAAACAAGCTAGTACATTCAACCCAGCATTGTTTCAGACCGCATCAGTCAACAACAAGAACGACTGTCAACATGTAGAATATTGGCGTGAATATTGGCCCCGCAACTTTGTCATTTTTGTCCGATGAATTTCAACGTTGTGCACTGTGCTTCTTCGATTACCGCGTATCTGACTGAGCTCTGTGTTCATTTCGAATCACTGCGTTCATGATAAATACTGAAAGATGTTGCGACGCAAATTTCCTTGATGTTTTTCCAACCCGATAATGAATGGATCGCGACTGCTCAATGGAAAATAATCTGTGCAGCGAACACCTCCACAATAACATTTATTCCCAAGTAACCGCAAACAAATTAGTGCTGAAAAGTTTTTGATAAAATGATAACGTAGGAAAATCGACCCTAATATCAATGTAGTAACAGAAAGCTAGCTGAAAGAAGTATTGAGTAATGAGGAATGTTTGGACTGCGATTGTTTTGATTACTCTCGCTTCGGACGTCCATCGTCTTAATGGATTTATAAGGTTTTCACGGCGTTTCGAATGCTTGTATCTGCAATCGTCTTCAGGTGAATACTGACAAGTTTAGGTGCTACTTACCAATTTATATGTCTGTCGGTGCAATGGTGCGTGTAATTCCGCCATGTGTAGTGGTACGTGTAATTTCGGGCGGTGTGGTAGTTTCGCGCCTCTGCAGTCCGCCAGAAAGAGCAATTAGGGGTTTCCATACGTTCTTGATCTCAACGCTTGGTTGACTGAAGGCGTTATTGGCTTCGATGTAGGCGGCCTCTTTGAACTTTCGTTTGAACCAATGATCCTCTCTATGAAGGACACTTGCGTCGTCCCGTAGAATTCGATGGTGCTCAGTCCAGGCATGGTTAGCAATTCCCGATTTTGACGTTTCTCCACGTTGAGTCCATTTCTTGTGCTTATCCAATCTTACCGATAACGGCCTACTTGTCTCTCCGATGTAGGAATCTCCGCATTCACATGGAACTTCATGAATTCAACACCTACTGATTTCATTTTGTTGTCAGGTTTGGTATTGCTGAGGAAACTTCTTAAAGTGCTGCCGGATTGGATACAGCTCTTGATGTTGAACTTGTTTCCGATCCTTCTGATCTTCTCGGAGACACCTCTGATGTACGGAAGGAAGATCACTGTGCTTTGTTGTTGCTCTTCAGATGTCTTCGTTCTCTGGAGTTGTTTCAATACTTCTCCTAGGAGTTTCTTGGGGTATCCATTCCGATGAAGGTCCTCTCTGATGTGGTTTGATTCGGCATCTGGTGACTCCTCGTCGTTGCATATGTGCTCTCTCTACGAATATTCGCACGATCCGTCTCTTTGTCGAATTCGGATGGTTGGAGCTGTAGTTGAGATACTGCCCCGTATGTGTCTTCTTTCTGTAGACAGAGGTGTGAATTTCGTTGCCTATTCTCTCAACGATCACATCGAGGAAGGGTAAGGCACTGTTGGTTTCCATTTCTATCGTGAATATGATCGAATCCCTGATTCTGTTAATTCTTGAGAAGAAATCCTGTACAGATATTTTGACATTTGTTGAATATTGTTGTCAGTGTTTCATTATATTTAGTGAATTTCATTGCTTCTTTATATACGTCCTATCAAAGAAAATGCAGCTAAAGCAACCAAAAATGTATTGGCGGAGAAATCCAGACCCTTGTACGACAAGAAATACGAACTATTTATTCAATGGAAATTGAAAAATAAAATTATTGCCATAGATGAGACCGTGTTATTGGCGTACTTTCAGGAATTGATATTGTAACGAACCTAGGCCGGACCTGTCGCCTCACGCGTTGCCATCGACAACGATGAGATCATCCCCGGAGATATTCGAGAACCATCCAGTCGCTCTGCCGCGGAAAACAACGGTCAATATTGGAAACAATTGGAACATGCCGGTCGCCAACTGCCAGAATTCGAAACATCGAGAATGCTGTATCGGAGATAAATAGGCAACCCTCAAGTGGAGTCAAACAGTCTGAACGAGCCCATACGATCGAGCTATACAGTGGCGTAGTTAGTAATATAAATTAAGTTGTATATTCAAGTGTTAAATGAATTATTAAAACCAAGTTAAGTTTATTTACGTTACAATTGGTGTCAGAAGTGGGATTTTGAAAATAAACAAGTGATCGTGGAGTGGATAGTCAGAAAAATAAATTGATAGACCTTTTTGTACGCCCAAAATAGACAGTGGCCCGGTTTTCGCGAAGTGGACAATTGTGCGTGGGAATATAAACTGCTACACTGTTCGCGTGAAACAGACAATAGACTGGTGGCCCGTGGAAAAGAATTCGCGAAGTGAATTTTTAACAAACTGATAAACTTTTCGTGTAAAACAGACTGATACCTCGTCAAAGACAAAATGTGTTCAAGAAAAGTGCGCCTTGCGGATTTGAAGGTAGCGGAATTGAAACAGGAATTGGAGGAAAGGGAACTGGAAACAACAGGTAAAAGCAAGTACTCCAGGAAAGACTTGCAGAAGGACTTATACAAGAAGGTGAGGACCCCGAAACATTTTTATTCGAAGTTCCCGGAGGCGATTTAAGTTTGGTAATGAATAAACTCGAAGAAACTACTAAATCCGTGAAAGAAGAACTGCAACAAAATTCGAGAAATCTGGAAGAGAAGCTTGAAGAAAATTCTAGAAATCTGGAAGAGAAGCTTCTAGAAAATTCAAGAAGCCTGGAAGAAAATGCAAGAAGCCTGGAAGAGAAGTTCCTGGAAAACACAGAAGGCCTAAAAAAAGAATTGTGTGGTGTGGCTAATTTTCTAGAAGAAAGAATGGGAACCGTTGAGACAGAGATAGATAAAATTAGGGAGCAAATGAACGCGGAGGTAGATAAAATAATGGAAACGATCAGTAAGCTGGAAAAACGAATTAATAGTGCGCCCTCCACAGGGATGGTTAACGAAAATGCAATGCTGGACTTGAGTTTGAACTTGGATAAAGTTCAAGAGGGTATAAAAGATGTCAAGGTCATTTCTGAAATAGGGAAGCTTTCCATGAAGCCGCCTCAATTCGACGGCAAAACTCCATGGGAAAATTACCGCCGACAGTTTGAAGCAGCGGCCAAAGCAAATGGATGGAATGCAGGGGAAAGAGCTGTAGCACTAACACTTGCATTACGTGGAGAAGCGACGAATATTCTACAAACTCTTACCGCCCAAGAACAGGAGGACTATGATCAGCTGATTAAACATCTAGAATTACGATATGGCCAGGCCCATTTGGAACACGTATACCACTCCCAGCTGAAAAATCGCTGTCAGAAATCGGGCGAATCCTTACAAGAATTTGAAACTGAAATTGCACGCTTGGTTCGTCTCGCATATCCAGCGATACCGGAAAATGTAATGGAGCGATTAGCGGTTCAGGCATTCTTGGATGGACTCCGTGACCAAGAAAACAGACAAGCGTTGATATTAGCTCGTCCAACACATCTCGTAGACGCACTGGCACGCGCTTTGGAATTCGAAGCAGCAAAACAATGCTGCAAAAGCCAAAGTAAAGTTCAAACGATTGAGGAAGACTCACAGGAGCCTGCTAACTTGGAAGCTGCCATAAGAAAAGTGATGAAGGAAGTGTTGCCTGAGAAAAGACAGATAAGATGCCGGAATTGTGAAAATTGGACATGTGCGTAGCAAATGTCCAACATTCATCGACTCCGATGCAGGAAAACTAAAAAGGTCGACGAGAAGGGCAATCGTCGGCATGTGCCGGCAAGCCCCGGTTAACAACGCATATGTCGCTATCCTTCAACGACAGAACAAAGGTGTCTTCGTAGACGGTCTCATCAATAACGAGCCTGCACCATGCTGCTAGATACAGGTGCGACTAGGACAATTCTCGGCCTTCCTTTGCCAGAACACCGGAACGGATTGAACCGACAACTTGAAGCTACGCACAGCAACGGGGAGCCAGCTATTGTATATGGCGAGCTACCGATTGAAATAATTTTGGGCAGCACTAAAGTGAAACATCAGGCACTTGTAGCGGACATCGAAGACGATGCAATCATCGGAATGGACATCATGAATTCCAGAGGGTTTGAATTGGATTTCAAAGACGGCGTCCTACGTGTCAACGGAGAAGAGCTGGTGCTTCATGGGAGAAGTGAGGGGTTGATCCGTGTGTTGTTGGCTGAAGATGTAAGCGTACCTGAGAGGGCTGAAACCATTCTGGAGGCTCGCCTCGACGGGAGTACGAGCAGTGGAAACGTGGTGATGTTAGAGCCCAAACTTCATGATGAGAAAATTGGACGAGGGATTGCACTAGGGAAGACCTTGTGCTTGACAAATTTGTGCCCGTAAGGGTCATGAATCAATTATTTTCCAGTGACCTGAAGAAGGAACAATATTGGGCACTGTCGTCGTTCCTCAGTGATCCAGTGTACGAGTAGATTAGCCAACAACAACTTCCACAGAACTAGAAATTTGCCATCTCTTCCAAGATATAAACCAGCCAACAGCCCAAACTAAGATTTAGTTAGAAGTACCAAGACATCTTCGATACCGACAAGGAAAAGGAGGTCGAACTAATGTGTCCAGCAAAGATTGATACTGGGGTGCCCGACCGATCCGGCAATCAGCAAGAAGACTTCCTCTTGCCAAGAAGGAAGAGGCTGACAAAATAGTCAGCGATATGGGAAAAGAAGGAGTTATCGAACCATCTGACAGTCCCTGGTCCTCTCCAGTCGTACTGGTGAAGAAAAAGGATGGATCGACACGCTTTTGTGTAGACTATCGCCAACTTAATAATGTCACGAAGAAGGACAGTTACCCTCTCCCGAAAATGGATGACACCCTAGACACGTTGGCTGGTTCCACGCTTTTCTCGACCCTTGATCTGGATAGTGGATACTGGCAAGTAGAACTGGCTCAGGAAGATCGAGAAAAGACTGCTTTTACCATCGGCTCAGGATTGTGGCAGTTCACCGTTATGCCATTCGGGCTCTGTAATGCTCCCGCCACATTCGAAAGATTGATGGAAACAGTACTGAAGGGACTCTCATGGAACACGTGTCTAGTGTATCTCGACGACATAATTGTGGTCGGCAGATCGTTTGAGGACCACGTGAAAAACTTGGAGGAAGTATTCCTGCGACTGAGGAACTCCGGATTGAAGCTGAGCCCTAAGAAATGCCATCTGTTCCAAAAAGAAGTACGATACCTCGGCCACGTTGTCTCTGGGGAAGGAGTAGCAGTGGACGACCAGAAGATCAAAGCTGTTAAGGATTGGCCCATCCCAAAAGACATTCACCAACTTCGAAGTTTCCTTGGTTTATGCACATACTATCGCCGATATGTGCTGGGATTCGCCAACATCGCTAAACCACTGACCAAGCTCACGGAAGGCCAAACAAAGTTCCAGTGGTCCGAAGAATGTCAAGACTCATTCAGGAAGCTGAAAGGAGCTTTGATCAACGCACCTATACTGAGCTATCCCAAAGGGAAATTCATTTTGGATACGGACGCCAGCAACGTGGGACTTGGAGCTGTCCTATCTCAGATCCAGGAGGGACAGGAGAAGGTCATTGGTTATTTCAGCAAGACGCTTAGCAAACCAGAGCGCAATTACTGTGTCACCAGGCGAGAGCTGTTAGCTGTTGTAAAGGGAGTGGAACACTTCTACAAGTACGTGTATGGAAGAAGATTCCTGTTGAGAACTGACCATGCAGCTCTCAAATGGCTCTTACAGTTCAAAAATCCTGAGGGTCAAGTAGCACGTTGGATCGAGAGACTCCAAGAATTCGATTTCGAGATCGAACATCGAGCCGGAACTAGCCATAAGAATGCAGATGCCTTGTCGCGAAGACCATGTCCAGATGATTGCTCACATTGCAGGAGAGAAAGAAGCAACACTTTGTAGAACCGCGGCAATGGATGACAACTGGAATGACAGCAAGATCCAGAAAGACCAAGAGAGAGACCCCGACCTTGGCTTAGTCGTCAGCTGGAAGAAGGGCAATCGAAGACCATCATGGCAGGAAGTCGCAGGTTACTCGCCGGCTGTTAAGTCCTATTGGGCACAATGGAACTCTCTTATTCTGGACAATGGGATCCTGAAACGTGTGTTGGAGGCCGATATTGGTGGGGAAGACAGACGCCAAATAATTGTTCCCAGGACATCTGGGAGTGACGAAGACCCTGCAGAAAGTGAGGCAACGGTTTTACTGGGCCAATTGTCAAGCTGACGTCCAGGACTGGTGCAGAAAGTGCGCTGTATGCGCTGCTAGCAATGGACCTCGAATACGACCCGAAGCCCCGATGCGTCAGTACAACGTAGGCAGCCCGTTCGAGAGAATCGCCATTGACATCGCCGGCCCGTTTCCCGTATCCGACCACGGGAATGAATACATCCTTGTGGCAATGGACTACTTCAGTAAGTGGGCGGAAGCCTATGCCCTGCCCAACCAGGAAGCCATCACCGTCGCCGACGTCTTGGTGAAAGAGTGGATATGTCGATTCGGTATTCCAATGGAGCTGCACTCGGATCAAGGCAGAATATTCGAATCCAACCTTTTCCAAGAAATATGTCTACTGCTAAACATCCGCAAGACAAGAACCACGGCCCTACATCCGCAGTCCGATGGAATGGTGGAACGGATGAACAGGACGATCAACCGCCACTTGTCCAAGGTTGTCACTGACCATCAAAGAGACTGGGACCAGTATCTTCATTTGTTCCTGATGGCCTATCGATCCGCAGTACACGAGTCAACCGGTCAAACTCCTGCTAGTATTATAATGGGCCGAGAACTGCGACTGCCTTGTGACCTGAAGTTTGGGATACCGCCAGGACAAGACACTGCGGGAGAGGACTACGTCAGCAAACTTCGGCAGAGAATGGACGACATCCACGAACGAGTCCGGTTGAACATCCAGAGTGCCAGCGATAAAATGAAGAAGACCTATGACATCAAGGCCGACGCTGGAGGATTTAAGGTTGATGACCTGGTTTGGCTGTACAACCCCAAACGTCGTCGTGGACTATCACCAAAGTTGCGGAACTCGTGGGAAGGCCCGTATAAAATCGTGAAAAGGATAAACGACCTTGTGTACCGAATCCATAAGCCACCCCGAGGGAAACCCCAGGGTCGTCCATTTCAACAGGTTGGCCCCTTACGCTGGAAACCATGACCAAGTTCGCACCCTCAAGCCACCGGAGGATGATATGACGTTCGAGAAGTTTATGTCCTTGTATTCAAACGGGCAGAAAGTTCTACATGGGTTACTAGAGAGGAGTCACGAGACCTTTTCGAGGTGCCTGCTGACTACGCACTAGCGCACTGTGTGCAGAAGATCTTCGAATGTCCAGGGCATCGCCGTAGTGTTCTCCAAGAAATTTGGTCAACTCCAAACACTGCGGGAGCAGAATCCAGAAGTTGGTGGGGTGCTACAGTTGAAGAAAGGCCAGAAAAACATCTACTACCTAGTTACCAAGAGGCATTCCCAAGATAAACCGTCCTATGAAGATGTCTGGAAGAGTCTCACCAAACTAAGAGATACTATGGTGGACCAGAATCTGATGGATCTAGCAATTCCAAAATTATCCTGTGGTATTGATGGGTTGGACTGGAGAGTCATAAGAAGTATGCTGGAGGCGATATTCAGATCCAGCGGCGTCAAGATTTTGGTTTGCTGTAACCCTCTTCCACGACCGATCATGAAGACCGTGGAGTGTTACTTCCATCGAACTTCACGGTGCAGATATGGGGAGTCATGCAGATATCGTCACACTCCAAGGATGAAATTTCGGGACGAAATGTCTTTAAGAAGGGGGCAATGTAACGAACCTAGGCCGGACCTGTCGCCTCACGCGTTGCCATCGACAACGATGAGATCATCCCCGGAGATATTCGAGAACCATCCAGTCGCTCTGCCGCGGAAAACAACGGTCAATATTGGAAACAATTGGAACATGCCGGTCGCCAACTGCCAGAATTCGAAACATCGAGAATGCTGTATCGGAGATAAATAGGCAACCCTCAAGTGGAGTCAAACAGTCTGAACGAGCCCATACGATCGAGCTATACAGTGGCGTAGTTAGTAATATAAATTAAGTTGTATATTTAAGTGTTAAATAAATTAGTAAAACCAAGTTAAGTTTATTTACGTTACAATATGTTATTTGATTTTTCTTTAAGTTAATGTTTTTGATTAATTTTTTTATTTTAGTCCGAAAAATTTTCTCCAAATTCATTGTGGACGAAATATTCTATTTTAAAATCTACACTGATAGTCAATGAAAGTACCGATATTTCCCATTTTTCAGGGTTAATAGCATTTAAAAAAATGGAATCTGGATATATTCCGAAAAAATCCAAGGTTTTGACAGCAGATCAAGTTCTTACATTTATTAGTGAAGCTTCGAATGAAATTAATCTATTATATGAAGTAGTTCTAAAAATGGGTGTTTTTGGAGGTCTAAGGAGAGATGAACTTATGAAACTGACTATAAACGACATAAAAGATAAGGGTGGCTGTTTATTTGTTGGAATACCGGTAACTAAAACCGGTACGTCAAATTGATTCAGTATTGTGGAGGAAAAAATAGGGGCTTTGAGGCTGGTCAGAAGATATATATCCTTAAGACCCACGAAACGGTCGGTACACCGTCCGACCTGTTGGCAAAAATACCATAGGAATGTGCCTTCATTGATTGCCAAATACTTAAAATTGGAAAATCCAACTGAATATACTGGACATTTTTTGAGAAGAACTTCGGCAACTCTTCTAATTGAGGCCGGCGCATCGTATGAAACTTAAAAAATGCACGGAAAATGGAAGAGTGCATCTGTGGCGGAACGTTAAAGAGAACAGAGCATTTTCTCTGAAAACAAAGTGTCAACAATGATAGTAAATTCGGATACATAATCACGTGAATTTCCTAGCGGTTCTTTTATGAAAGAACTTCCAAGTACTAGTGGTCAAGTTTTCTCTTGTAAAGTTTCGAAAAAATCCGAAGATTTCGGGTCACATAATTTTTCCGGAAAATTCGAAAATTGCACTTTTAATTTTAATTAGGTGAGATTATTGTTCGAGATTATTGTTCGACTTAGTTTATTGTTGTTTGTACTTGTGTGAAAATTATTCCAAATAAATAATGTCGTTCTAGCTTTTGCTCCATTTCTCCTCGTACAATGAGCGGGCGTTATGGCCATAACCTCCGCTCATAACACTTATGAATGTATTTATAGCAACGGTATCCAAGGTAAAATAAACAAATAATATACAAATGAAAAATAAACTATCTCAGCCCACTCACAAGTGAAAAATAACACAATAAAGAGAGGAGTACAGCACAAACAAATCAGATGAGTTCGAGTTATCAACGATACATGAAATGTGATTTTGTTGAAACGTCGTGAAATCGGACCTTTGGAGGAATAATACTGTAACGGAGTTACTATTTTCCCGCTATATTTATCAGCCAATAGCTCCCTGTGAGGAATTAAACTCCTCTTGACAGTAATAATAGGTCTAGAAATACCATTCGTGTTCGTGATAAATCCGTGGATTACATATATCTTAATAAACAGACTAAACGCCTTCCGGAAATCAAGCTAATACCGGGAGGCGTAGATAAATAGCACGCGCGAGTATTACCTGCGCTAGCCAACAACTCTCGAGAAAACATTTGTATCAAACCAGGTAGGATATTCACAAATACGGCCGAGAGCCAAGATAATTCAGTCATCCGATAGACGCGACAGACAGCAGTCCAGTCGAGCCAAAGGCACACGATACCGAGCTGACGTCACATCACGTGGATTGCCACTTAGGAGAATTTCACAAGCAGTGAGCGGAGAACATTCAGTCATCCGCCAGGAACCTGAGAGAAGAGTTGAGTCGAGACAGAGGTGCACGCTACGAGCTGACGTCATCCGGCCGACGTCACACCACATGGATTGATAGCAAGAAGGATTTTACAAGCTGGGTAATTATTCTGTGAAAGTATAATTTGGATCGCACAAAACGCACAAAAACGGCGCGCGCATATAATTCGGTCGAGAGGCATTCGCAAAAGAGGGAGAAGCCGGCTGTGGTTCCGTTTTGAATTTTGAAATATTTCAAAGATTGAGTAGCTTGCCGAGCCCAGCAGAAGCAGTCACGCGTCCGACTAGTATCCAGAGTGTGAGCCAAAGACCGAAGCAGTCCACGACCGTCCCGAGCCTTGCCGAAGCAGAGAGATCGGAGTTTGGGTAAATATGTTGTATCAGGTAAAAGACACCAGGAAATGTTTGTACCACCACCACCACCGATTCGATGTGCGCATGATCGAACCATAGCCGTAAGAGGCACATATTCATTTCAATGCTGCGCTGGTAATTTCTGCATACGAGTCCGTACGATACCCCCCCCCACCGCAAAAGCTTTTGGTTGCTAAGTTTACCCCGCTTGCTTGAAAAATACCCTCCCCGCTTTTTCTGTAACTGGTGCTTGCCGGTCGTTTATTTGTTGTAATAACTTGAGGCTGACAGCAGCCGCCCTGACTGTATTTCCATTGTTATTTAATATACCTGTTTATCCTGTTTTTAGTATTCTTTCATTTGCTATATTGAGTAGAATTTTAACATCTGTGGCCTTTTCCACTATAAACCAAAAGGTGGCGCCCGAGGTAAGACCGAGAACAGTGATAGGCGCCAAAGTTTGATAGTAGGGAGAGAGAGACCCCTGTTACAATACGCAGAGTGGAACCAGAGAAAACAGTTCTATATATTATATATATATATATATATATATATATATATATATATATATATATATATATAATATATATATATATATATATATATATATATATATATATATATATATAGGGTATTATCTAACCTCTTTAGCACAACTGCTGACACTTCATAGTACATAAAAAAATAAAAGAATTTTTACAATAAATCCTCAATAAGCCAGACAAAAAAATCTTCAACTCACAAAACCTTCACTGTTTTGCGGTTCTCAAGATGAGGACAACTTAAAAAAAATTCTAATGTACCTCTGTAATTACAATCTTTTATTTAACTTCACATTTATATGTGTTTAGTTCAAATCTTGCTAGTTAATTTTGACCAACGTCTAGTTCTCCGATTAACGTTGGCAGGTATCCATAATTCCGGTGACAATGCATTATGGAATTTTCGCTGGAGAAAAAACAAAATGGCGGTGCCAATATAGCGGAGTTTTGTGATTATGGTTCGATTCTATTCAAAATGGGGTGTTTTCGAGGGCAGCAATCACGAATTTTTTGTCAAAATTCATAAATTCAAGATGGCGGCTCCAATATGGCGACGAGTTCTGTCGTTATAGCCCGATTCCAATAAAAATTGGTATGTGGGTGTTGAGGTCGTAGATTAACAATTTTTGTCAGAAATCGATAAGATGACGGAATTTATGAATGACTAAAAAGAATTGAATAAAATTGATTAGAAACAAATTTTTCAATTCAAAAGCTTGCTGTGAATATAGCTTACGCGTCAAAATTTTGAATCTGCTACTCACATAATATTGTAGGTCAAACAATTAAAGAAATTATTTTGTCCTTTTTAGTGCATTTGTAAAAAAGCTTTTTTTATTTTTTTTTTTAATTTTTATCCGTTATAGAATGGTATTGTACACTCGTCATTCACAGGTGTGCAAGAGGTTACATTGACTTTTTATATATATTTTGGAGGTAATATTGAAAAAATCTAGATTTTCTTCTCAATATTTCATCCGTGGGATTGTTGTTTCATGGTCATTTGTTTTTTTTTATTCATTCTCAATTTCATTCTCAGTCCTTCGTAACATTCCTATTGAGTTAGGCACTTTAAAATTTAAAAAATTTCTGTCGGGCTTCCTATTTTTTTTTACCAGGTTTTCCTCTATATTTGAGAATAATTTCACTGGAACTTCCGCTACTTCAGTTGGCTCTATCAGAATTTCTTCATTTTTGTGTATGCCATTCTCGTCTGATTTTAATTTGTTTTATCTTGTTATTTAATAATATCTATAGATATGCAGAACGTTTTTCATATTTCATTCCTAAAATAGTGATTTTGAATTTTTTTCTGTTAGATAATTCGAACGTTTGTAATCGTTGTTTTTTTTAAGATTGGCTTCTCAACTATTACACTGGCTTGCCATTTTGATGCCTAAGATTTGGGTGTGTTTAATAAGGTGATGTCAAAAATGTTAGTAGTTTTCTGTTTCAGCAGAGAAAAAATACATTTTTACAAGTATATGGCTCTATTTTCAACATTATACATCAAGAAATTGTCTTTCGGGTGATTGTCTTGGGCAATCGCGCGCATAATTCCCCAGAATAGTCTGCCATCATTTGAAGGTCCCATCTGCCTTGATACCTGTTCTCCATTGTTTTTATATCTTGTTTTTATATGACTGTAGACGTGGTGTACTTTCATGCTCATATTACAGCCTAAATTTTTTAATTTATGAAGCATCTCCTCTACTGACTCGACATAGTTTTCTGAAGGAAATGTTGTGCAACCGCTACAAAATATTGAGTCTTTGATTAACTGATGTATTTGGGGTCCATAAAAAATGTCTGCTTTTAATTATTCAGTACTTAATCCAGGAAATTTCTGAGAAATAAACTGAAAACATAGATCATTTTTGTCCAGAGCTTTAACAAACTGCTTCATGCTGATAAGGGCGATAAAATTATTTTTTCTCGGGGAACCAAAGGCTCATTTATCACATTTCTTTCACCAAGGACCAAAGCATCTCTCACATGCCTATTTTTCGTAACCAGTGTCTTGATTTGACTTGACTGTCACAGGCACAAATAGAACATATGTATTTTGTATAGCCACTTTGTTGGCCTTATAAAAAATTAACCATCTTCAAGTCGACATAGACCCAATTATGTTCAACATATAATATTTTCTGTAAAAGAACTGAAAAATCTCTTCATATTTTCCTTTCATCCAAGTAGAGTGGGCAATTGGAATAGAAGCATGTTTATTGCCATTATGTGAAAGGGCAGCTTTGAGACTTCTTTTACTGTTGTCAATAAAGAGACTTGCCTGATAGGTCATGTAGCTTTCTTCCATTGTCGCAAGTGTTCAATGAACATTTCAAATACACTATAAGGCACCCACGCTCTATCTTGATTGCGAATTTCAATATTGAAGTAAGAAAAATCCAAGAGGATCACAGTATCTGTTATAAATTTTCCTCATCTTTCTAAATAAATTCACCACAAACGTAACAAAACATGGTCGTTAACACATGTCTCAACTTACTAGTTACTATCGGTGTTAAACTTGTTTCCGAATAATACCAAAAAAAATTAAAATGAGGTTAGGTAGTAAACTATAGCTGACATGTTGAAATAACTACTATCGATATACGGTAGGTATATTACCTTCTTTATCTACTCTAGATACAAACAGAGCTTTACAAAAAAAAAATATAAGATTGTGTTACCACTGTAATCGAATCCTTTCTTCCAATGAGATTCCTAAATATATTCTAAGAGCTTTCCATATGAGTAGTATCTTTTTGATAAACTGTAATCGTATTATTTTTTTTCTCATTATGTTGTATCAAAATTTTGTTTTTGTTTCACGTAATATTTTTTCAAAGAAAACAAAATGATGGTGAGTTATAAAAACCATGGCTGTTCTTCTGGTATTTTGCTTTTGATCATTATATTATTCAAACATGCCGATTATCTAGACGGTTTATTTATCCCTGGTAAATACCCATATTCACTTGAAATATCTAGATATTCTGTTACATGATTTGTTTCATCGAGAATATCAATATCAAAATACCCTACCAATAGTTTCTTGTACTTGTTCCAGAGCTTTGAGAGAACTCATCGAGTTAATAATTTTTAATTTAGAGGAGAGAGTGATGAGGTCTGTATAGTATTATAATATTAATATTGTTTTTTTTATTGTGAATATAGAATGGCTTATTATTGTATCATGTGTAGTAAATGAAGTTAAAAATAACATAAAAAATATTGTCATTTCTATTTAGCGCACCTTTCTAATATATTGAGTTGTACCCTTCAAATTGATATAAATTGTCTCAAAGAATTAAAATTATAGAATCAATTTCAGATTTTCCACAATATTTCCAATTAATCTATTCTCAGCTATACTTTGTATATTTGTATATAGTAAACTGAAGCTTCATTTATTCTACATTTTCATTTTATAGATTTTTTCCCAATTTTATCAGGTGCAAAATCTCTAATATATTGGGAATCATAGGAATTTGCTATTCTAAATTATTTTAAAATAAAGCTAATTTTCAATTCTGGCGAATGTGTGGGTTATTCCGTAACTCTTGGATTCCCACTTTACCGTTCTGCTAGTTATTAAAACCTTCAGCAAAACCTGGAGAAAATCGAAAAGAGCCAGAGAGAGAAAAAGTCAGAAGCTCTCAGTCTATACATAAATCAACAAATATATGCTCCTCATCCCTCTTCAGGAAATTTGGTAATCTTGACTACGTTCATTTTTCATGAAGACCCTTTTGTGTATTAAAACTTCGTTGGAAAGGGGGAAACACTGATGTATTATTAGAGTATATAACCGAAAAGGTTCTTCATTAGGAGAGGATTTTATTGATCAAAAGTGCCGGCGCCAGCTGAGACTGGTTACAGTGGAGTAGGTTATGGTTTCGTGATAATCTGGGGTAATGTCGTTGAACGATTCGATACAGCTAATGGGAAATATCCATTTATAAAACGCCGACTGCTTGCTTGCTTTCAGAATAATTAATTCATAGTTGTGTATATTGAAAATCAATTTCTTCTAATGCATATTATTGATCTCACACGGAAAATATTCTATTATAATTATTCATTCAGAATAGAAATATGTGATAGAAATGGTGCTTCTTCACAAAGAACTTCATCCAGACTTTTCATCATCTTGAAGGTCCGAACAGAAATCTGTAAAGTTGAGAATCAAGACATTTTCCCATTCTATGTAACAGCTCACTATAACGTATTGTATATTGAATACTTGCCTTTAATGTCTTGCAATGACCTGGCTAAAGAAGAAGTAAACTGTACGCCATCTTAACCTACATCAGGTAGCCTAAAATAAATGTAAGTATCGTACCTCTAACATACATAAAAAATCAAGTGCGAATTTTAATCGGGCGAAGAGTTTCGTGAATGAAGTTTTCGAATTTATTTCTAGTTATCTATGAGACCTAAGATTTTGGTTGTAATTTCAATAACTTCAAATGTGGCGTTATGTTCCCTGATTCAGGACTCAAACAGATTGAGACCTTCGAGGAAACTAGTGGCGAAACCTGGAGAGTAGACAGATTGAGACCCTGGTGTCGAGCTACAAAATCCTGAACCCCACCTAAGTGACTACAACCTAGGAGTAGGCAGATTGAGACCTCAGGAGAAATCACATCCCTACCTCAGTGACTTGTATCGTATATTCTAGGGTGAAATGTGTACTAATCGCGGTGCTATGCAGCGCCGATATTGTTTCAGCTATCCTGACCACTCCAACAGAGGGAGGAGCCAAGAGCTGGATAGTGAGCTCCGCAAATTTCCCAGGCGAGGAGGTCTCTCCACCACCGCTAATAGGCGAAATAATCGCATATGCGGCCAAGGAAAACCTCCAACTTATCCTAGGATGCGAAGCAAATGCACCCCATAGTTTATGGGGTAGCTGCTAGAGGTGAGTCACTTTTAGATTTCACACTAACAAATAGGCAACTAATAGCTAACGTGGGTACTAAACCAACTTTCTTCACTGCAACGAGGGAAGAGGTATTAGATATCACACTCTCGTCGAAAAAAGCATGTTATAACATAGCCAACTGGCACGTGTCCGAGGAGCTCCGCTCCATAGACAGATCAGATTCGACCTTGTCACCCCCCCCTCACCTACCGAAACTCAAGGGAGACAAACTGGGATAGATACCTGTTATCGCTTAGGGAGGCTCTCGAAGGAGTTAGGATCGGAATAGAAAACGACAATAGCCTCGAGAAGTCAGTGAAGCAAGTAAGCAAGGCAATACTCGCAGCTCTCGAGGGAAGCTGTCCCGAAAAAACAAGGGTTCAGAATAATAAAACGGTCTAGTGGAATAAACACTTAGGAACTCTCAGAAGTGCGTAGGCTATCTAACAGAGCCAAAACCAACCAGGATTATGCAGAATATGAAGCCACACTCACGCAGTACAATAAAGAGATCAGAAAAGCAAAAAGGCAATCGGGAAAGAAGTTCTGTGAAGAGGTAATGGATACCTCCACGTGCTCTAGAACCCACGAGGTGCTGGCAAAGGAGAATACTGTAAATCAGGTAGGTTTCCTGAAAAAGAATGATGATACCTACACAACAACTTTTGAGAAAAGTATATCAATGCTCATCAAGGCACACTTTCCGGCTGCAACAATTCTAAATGACCCAGTAGCGGCCACAAAGGCCTAATGCCCCGGACTGGAAACTAGCTACAGAGATAACAAGGCCAAACAGAATTAGGTGGGACCATACAAATCTCCAGGAGAGGATGGAATATATTCTATCCTACTCCAAAAGGGGCAGGAAATATTAATCCCATTCCTATGTAAAATATTTAAGGCTTGTATAGCCATACGATACATACCTACCGAGTGGCAGGAAGGAAGAGTCATTTACATACCTAAGGTGGGGAGACTAAATGACATGACACCCAAGTCATACCACCCAATCAGTCCTGCTGAAAACTCAGGAAAGACAGATACATAAGAGACGATGTATCAATAACAAACGAACGCCAATACGCGTATCAGCCAGGTAAGTCAACAGACTTGGCTCTGGATGACCTCAACAGGCTGCTATCAAAGACCCTCGAAGGTGCATTCAACAATTACCAAAGCTCTAGAAAATAAAGGTGTCTCATCCATACTGTGTCAATGGGTAAACACCAGTTTGGTGAAAAGGGTAAGCATATCCTCCATAGCTACAGCTAGAACAGGTAAATGATGCCCACATGGTGAGGTACTATCATATCTTCTGTGGGCTATCCTAGTAGACGATATACGGGGAAGGCTAACATCCGAGGGCATGCATTGCTTAGGATATGCCGATGCAATTGTTGCAAAAGGCAAATTTGGCGGAACCGTTTCGAAGCAAACGCAGACTGCTCTAAACTTAATGCATGAGTGGCATCAGCAGGAGGAACTAACCACAGTAGTTGCGTTCACAAAAAAAAGTACTGAGAGGACCCAAGCCACCACCTCTGAACAACAGCGTTGCGAACAACACAAACCAATAATTGGTTGGAAGAGCAATCTCAAGAATGGTGGAACAAGGCGCCGGGCATGAGACAGGTCAAAGAGTTCATCAAGGGACCACGCCAAAATTCACAGAGTACCTGCTAAGCCAGAATGGGAGATCAATCAGGATCATGATTGGGATCCTGACAGGACACATGAATAACATTGGGCTGGCAGACACAACCACAAGTAGGTTCTGCCAGGAGGAAGAGAAAACTCAGCGCACATACTGTACAACTGTGAGGGCCTTACAAGGCTGAGGTTTTCAACGATAGGGGAGGCAAAAACCACAACCCCTCTTCCCCAATTATGGAGGACTCAAAGTCTGGCCTATGGAGTCTAGCAACAAAGTCGGGTCTAGACAGAAAACTCTAACATAACATGAGGGCATACATAATAGATATGCAAAGGTCGCAGTGAAGTGGCTCCTAGCTCATAAGCCCCGTATAAATCTAATCTAATACATCAGTGATATTTATAAAAAATTCCACTTTTCTTGAAAATGGCTCCAAAATGGGAGCCGAAACATCTAAATTACCAAATTTCTAGACGCGGTTCAACCCGAACTTTCAATATTCATAATGATATATATATATATATATATATATTATAAATTTAATAATACCCCAGAGAAAATCTGCATAAATTTTTTTTTTAACATCCCCTCATATCCTCTCTTTATATATATATATTTTTATATTATATATATATATTATATATATAATATATATATATATATATATATATATATATAAAAGTTACCAATTAATAGTCTTGAATAGTTGTAAAATATCCGACAGTTATCACCAATAACATCTTAACTAATATACAGAGTGGGCCATTGAAAACAAAACAGCGGCTATGTAGGTAGGCAGAACTGAATTATATAAAAACGCTCGGACACGTCAACTACATTTTCGAGGGGAAATCGTTCGTGATGAAATCCACCCAAAATACATTCCATCCCTCGGAGCTGTGACCGCCATCCCTAAATTTTCAAATGGCAACATATGACACCTCATTCGAAAAGTAGTTTCCTTCTTAATATCAAACAACAAAAATAAATTAATTCTATCGATTCGTTTTCGAGATATAGGAACTTGAAGTTGGGAAATCACTTTTTATTCACTCAATCAATGAAAATAACATCTAACAATGCAACTGTTTGAAGTGAATTATCATTGTCAAGGAATTGAATGGTCTAACTGTTTACCAACAAATAACATGCAATTCCGTTTCAAATTTTCATTTCATCATTTATTTGATAGAAAAAAAATTAAGGTTCTTAAGAATCGATGAAAAGACGTTTTCTCGAATTCGACTCAAATGCGAGTACAACAAAAACATGTATGAGATAATTTTTTTCGCCAAATCGCCATTATGGACGTCTATCAGTTTCAAAATGATCTTTGGTTGAACGACATTAGAGTGAATTACTTGACTAAAGCTGCTGAATATCTTTCCGCTATAATGGTGTATACGATCGCGGAAAGAGTTGAAATAATAACAATTTTTTTTAAGAATGATGAGTGCGGTAACCGTACAGCTAATTTGTTCAATGAAACGCATCCGATAAACTTGTTGCTAGAAAATACATTCTAGAATTAGTGCAAAAATTTCGTCAAACTGGATCACTATCCAAAAAGAAACGAAACCCAGAACGTGAATTTCCGTTGAGAAATGAAGCTGTTGAAGTTGCACTTTTAGGACAAGTTCATGCAGACCTAACATTGAGCGCAAGGAAATTGGCTAGTGTTGCCAATATCAGTAGAACTAGTATCCGCCGAATTCTGAAACATCATAAATTCCACCCCACAAAATACACCTATTTACAATTTGGTACACCTATTGAATGAAAATGATTTTGATAGGTGACAGGAATTTTGTGAAATTATGACTACGAGAATAGATGCTGACGAGAATGTCCTTTTCACCATCTGCTTTTCCGATGAGTCTACATTCTTTTTGAATTCGACTGTGAATCGTCATAATTGTCGTTATTGGTCAGATGCTAATCCACATGTTTTCCACGAAGTCCATACTCAAACTCCCCAAAAACTCAATGTCTGGGCCGGTATTTTTGGGGACCGTTTGATTGGACCAATATTTCTCGACGGTAACCTGACAGGAGAAACTTATTTGGAATTATTGAATGAATTTGTTATCCCACAATTAGTAGACTTCATTGAAAATGACGATCGTTACCATGAAGACCAATTGATATTTCAACAAGACGGGGCACCTCCACATTATGCACAGCCTGTTAGGGCGTTTTTGGATAGAATGTTTCCTGGAAGTTGGATTGGAAGAAGAGGCTCTATAGAGTGGCCAGCCAGATCTCCAGATTTAACCCCACTCAACTTTCTCCTGTGAGGTCCCTTGAAAACAAAATATCTGCAACCGAACCAGAATCTCTGGAAGATTTACGAAGGAGAATTATTGAGGAATGTCGTCGAATAACGCCGGAAATGCTACGAAATGTGAGGTCTCGTTTTGAACAGAACTTGTACTTTTGTATGAAAATGGGTGGAAGACAGTTCATTGACAATAATAATTATTGCGACAGTTGCTTTATCAGATATTGTTTTTATTGATTGAGTGAATAAAAAGTGATTTCCCAATTTCAAGTTCCTATATCTCTAAAACGAATCGATAGAATTAATGTATTTCTGTTGTTTGATATCAAGAAGGAAAATACCTTTCAAATGAAAAATCACTTGCCATATGTTGCCATTCAAAAATTTAGGGGTGGAGTGTATTTCGGGTGAATTTCATCGTGAACGATGTCCCCCTCGAAAATGTAGTTGACGTGTTCGAGCGTTTTTATATAATTCGGTTCTGCCGACCTACAGAGCTGCTGTTTCGTTTTCAATGGCCCACTCTGTATATAGGGTTATATAAATAATGACTCCAGATATAATGAAAACTGAATTCTTAGTTCATTTCAACAATTTATATAACAATATATATATATATTAAATAATGACTCCAGATATAATGAAAACTGAATTCTTAGTTCATTTCAACAATTTATATAACAATATATATATATATATATATATAGATATATATATAGATATATAGATATATATATAGATATATATATAGATATATAGATATATATATATATATAGGGTCATATCAATAATGACTCCTGATATAATATTATAAGAACAACTTCAACAACAAGGTATATTATTGCATTTTTCCGGATATCTTTTTGAATGTTGTAAAGCTCTATACGTTTTTTATTTAATTTTTTTCAAATTCAGATGTTACATCCCATTGCTCTGACAGCCCATTTGCTATTAGAACATTATGGAAAGAGGGCAGGGATTTTTTGGAGTTGTACTTTCCAAAAAAGACTCACCTTTTGAGTTAGAAATCAGTGTGAATTGTATGTTAATAATAAGACCAAATTAGTTCCAAACCTAATGCTCATATGAAAATTAGTCCCTTCCAGCAGAAAGTATTTATTTATCAATACAGGGTTTAGGAACATATTTACAAATCCAACAAAGGACCCACTTTGTGAAATATTCTGAAATAAAAGACAAATGAATAAAACAAGATAAGTTTGATAGTGGGATTATACTGCTACGAAAATAAGTACAGTGCGCCCTTAGTTGTTTATCATAAGCCAGATGTTGTTAATGTCGGACGCGACCATTGAACTGGATTCTCCAATCAAATCGTCGCGAGTTTCAGTCCAGATGATTCAGGAATCAACATTTTCGGGAATTCTCGACTTGCTTTATTATATATATATATATATATATATATATATATATATATATATATATATATATATATAGGGTGTAATCTAACTTCTTGCACACCCGTGAATGGCGAGTGTATAATGCCATTTTATAGCGAATTACAGTGGTTAAAAATAAAAATTATTGAAAACATGTTTTGTTCTTTGTCAAATTCGACAAAATTTTGGGGAGCGCCGCTCACCTTACTTCAGCTGTCCTGGTCAGAGCTGTAAGTAAACGCAATTGCCGGATGCAATAAACATTCAATTAATGTGAAATGTTGAAATGATTGTGTGGAAGGAGAATCAAAAAATTTTCGTTTAAGGCTCTTTGCGATTGATACTCAATTTCAAAGTGATGGAAACGAACGAACCCCGTAATATCCAAACTGGGGAACAGATAAAGTCAACGATAATGTCAACGCAGCTTTGGCACTTATATCGAATCGCACTCATCAAATCCCAATTATCAAAAAATCACTTGTATAAACCCAATAGACACAGTATTGTTCATTGTTTTCACTAATTCCGGCCATCATTGTCAACTAGTCATTCGTCATTCATATCACGTGAACACTGTTGACAGTTTGTAGTGTAAGATGAACATCGATCTATCGATAGTATCGATTGTATTCTACTATCAGCACCATCGATAGTTTTCGATGATTTTACCGATAACTAGGAAGGTATTAGGGATCGTGCACGAATATGGAACTCATTGCATTCCGGACACAAAATATGTCGTACATCTGCAGCCAACATTATTTTCGAGGGTGAATTGTACCTGGCTAGGTTTTGGGGTTTCAATCCTAGGTTTATGATTGGTGGAATTTGACAGATGATACTTTTGAACCAATAGCATCGCTCGATTAATAAATTTCGGTATGTTCGCTCTGCACACAAAAGAAAGCTTCGATTCCGATAGGAAACACGCTCCCTTTCTCCCCTTTTCTAGAATATTTTGATTTGCATATAAAGATAACCACCAAGAAAGCTCAGTAACAAACTTAGAAATTGAAAAAATGATTAATGTTTTTTATAATTCAAATTGAAAACGTCATTTTTTCAACACATTCAAAAACATACTCCTAGCGCCTCTGATGGACTTATGCAGCGTTACTTCATATAGTTAATGTTTTTTACCGCTAGTTGCTTTGAACTGTCAACTATAATTTCATCTGAAAAATATTAGATCGGAAATATTGTATTTTCAAAATAGTCGTAAGTAATGAAAGTTGCATCCAATTCCATTTACCTAATTCAAATTTGTCGTCTCCATATATTATTTACTTGAACGCTCTATTTGATTACTTCTCACTCCAGATAAATAGGTCAGCCAGTATATGGGTAGTTGGTGTATCATTGTTAAAAGCCCCATTCAGCTCTGAAATATTTATCCATTATTATTTTAAAAAAACAAGAAAAGTTGATAAAATTGAGTTGTTAATAGCAAATGAGACTCATCTCAATACACATTTGATAAAGATAAAACAAGTAGGAAATTCAATTTTCGAGTGCCCTAGATGGCACCGGGAGAGAGATGAGTATATGAGGGAAGTGGAAAGGACATTTAACGCGGAAAATATGATGAGTAGCCTGGTGATATCGAAAGAAGGCTGGAAAATAGCGTATAAAACCATCCGACAAATTATAGAAACCAAGGAGAAAGAAGAGAGAAATAGAAGAGATTGATAAACAGAAACAGCCCACCACACTGAAGAAATGCGAAAGCGGATTCCGGTGTGGTGATGCTGCAAACTACTGAAGGGGAAATTTTTTGGTCGGTAGGCGGTTCCTTAGGGACCGAATCCGACACTGGCCAGCCGATAGAACAACAGGCTGGTGCGTCTTCAGAAGATTTTTTTACCCCTTCAAATTGAAAAAAAAAAAAAAAAAAGTAGGAAATTCAAGCTAATTCTGGGTCTCTTCCCACCACTCTGATATTACCGCGTGACCTCAGGTGACATTGGTTTGCATACATATTCAGCGAAGGATTGTAACAACCAGTAGTTGTTAGTATATTATTGGGTTTTATATGTTGATTTAAAAATAATCTGAAGCTTTCTGCCGAAGAATGGAAATCTATGAACGCCCCTCGTAATATAATTCCTATTAAACGCTGGTCATATCGCTCGCAATTATATTCACAAACGAACCTGGAGGTAGGCAACCAGTAAGGAAATCCCATATATGGAGAGTCTTACAATTTGTTACAAAGTAATAAACATTGTTTACGTCTAGAGTCAAGGACAAAGGCGTCTTTGGAAAGCCAACTGGCTCTCACAGCCGTAGAACTGTTGAGGTTGGCAATTTTTATAAGCGTAGGCGGGAGCTTCTGTCCAATGAAAGTTCTCAAAAAGGACGCTTCTTGGCTTGGCTCTTGGAAATTGGAAGATCAGAAGGAAAGTTCTGCGAGTCTCTGCTGCGAACGGTACGGTTGGGTTTATTTGGAGACTTCAACGAAAGTTGAAGTTCCATCGCGCGGTACAGAAACGGTGAAAGTTCTTGGTGAACCTCTGATGCGAACGGTACGGTTGGGTTCATTTGGAGACTTCAAAAAAGTTGAAGTTTCATCGCAAGGTTTTGAAGCGAAGAATATTAGAGTCACGCGGCGTATTTACGGGTTTGAAATTGGAAATTTACCGGAATCCTCACGAGGTGTATAAACGCGAAATTTGTACCGAAAGATACACGGATTAAAAAGTATCCTCCGCGTGAGAACAATTTTTTTTAATTGAGGAAACGGATTCCAAAAATCGCCAAGTTTGCGAAAGTGTTAGGAAATCATAGAAAGTTGATTCGTATAAGAGAAGTCGCATACATTTTTGGATTACGAGAAGAGCTTACAAGATCTTCAAGATCACACAGCAAGTAGTAAATGCATTTTAGGGTTCTGGGAAATACTGAAATACTAACCTTTGGGTGGTTTGAATATAGTTCAGAAATGCTTTCATTCCATTTTATCAGTCAAATTTTCGTAACGCGAGATTATTCACATAATTGAGTTACCGCGCTAGGCGGAAAGTTCCACTCTCGAACCGGTGCGTAGAGCAAAAGGGCAGGTTCAAAGTTTTCCGTTCGTCTAAAAGGCGAAACTTTTCTCTTGTACGTCGGACTATATAAGTATGACCTATTTCATCGGAATCAGATAAGTCTGAATTTTAATTTTGTTATTATTGTCCACGCCTAGTGTAGAAACACTTTAATTGCCATTTTCTTTTCATGAATTTATTGTTTTTAACTCTTAAGAGTGTCATTATTTGCCGGTCAGAGAGGCGTAACGAATTTGCTAACCTAAAGGGAGAACCTCAGACCCTTCACTAACCAAAACTTGATGAAGAAAAACACGAATCAGACTAGACATTGCTTCTAGCCGAATCTACTACCTATCGGATGAATAAGGTGACGAAAACACAGTGCCTATTGTAATTATGAGGAAGGTTACCTCAAATAATAAAATTCTGGCCACATCCAGTGGTCAGGTGACAGCGTGCGTTCACTCGCAAGAGTGGAGGCTGCCAAATATATTATTTTTTGTCCACTTGTTGGATAGAGTTGAATATCTCTTTTTCTAACAACTTTGAGGAAAAAGCGACAATAGTCAATTCCTCTTTAGACAACTGGTGAGTCGGCGATATAGTTTTTTTTTTTAGAATATATTTTTTCTTGAAAAAATTAAAATAAAGACAGTCAATAATCAATTGGCCTATTATACAGGTTCAGAGGTCAATGAATCCTAAAGCTTGATGGGAAATGTGTCCGTCTGGAGAAGACGTGGCCACTTTAGTCATTTGGTTTGATGGTAGACTACTCACGATAAATTTCTCTAAAACCTACTTCATTCCGTTTACGATGTATAATTTGCCGCCAATAGTGGACTCAGTAGAGTCACCATCAACAAAAAGATTATAGAAATATAAATGAAAGAGTGCATAAAATATTTGGGTTCAGTAATAGATCGTAATCTTAAATGGAACAAGCATGCTGAATATGTTACTGAAAAACTGAGATTCCTCATAGCCAAATTCAGAATATATCGTAAACCTTTTGACACATCTCGAATGATAACCCTTTATACCAGCTTGTTTCGGTAAATAAATTATGGCACTATACTATAGGAAGGAATATCGAACCATTATCTTAAAAACGTAGAAGTAAAACCAAAATGGTTAATCAAAATAATATTCGGGAAATGTGGACATAGTCCACAGAAAAACTGTTCGAAGAATCCAAGCTACTCACATTTCGACAGTTATATTTCTTGAATCTTGCTTTTTATCAACCCAAACATAAAAGTATATTACAACAAACTGAACATCAATACAATACGACACTAAAATACAAAACAACCAGGATGCCCAAGACCGAAACATAAAAAAATCAAAAATTTATAATTCACTTGAGTTAGTGTAATTAACAGTAATATAACAATTGAGTTTATTATTTTTTTTGTCGTTATATTTTTACCATTATCATTCCTATTACCATGTATACAATATATTCATACAATATTCACTAGACCTTATTAATACCCCACTCATTTCAGCAAGTAATTCATAATCTTGAATTTATATAAACTACAACTTCCCATATATTAGTCTGGGATTCCCCTACTTTATCAGCCATATCTCAATTTATATGTATTTATATTCAAAAAAACATAGAGAAATTCGAAGGTACTCACCTCAAAAGCTACTTGTTGCTTTCACGATATAATCTTGTACATACAAGAGTGTAATATTCTAGGAAACCATAACAATTACTATCATTCTGGAATTTGAAATGGTGAAAACCAATTTCCTATGAACCGGCTTCGTGCTTATGTGAACAATAATGTGCAGAAAGCACTCACTTTAAGAGCGTATGATATCGATCAGATCATCTCGCTGGACTATAATTTCGACGCAACATCTTCCAGACCCTTGTCAGTCACGAAAACCCTTCAGTAGGACGTGTCATACAATCAAGTCAAGTTCAGCAAAGAGGCTATCGATTGATCACTTTCAAGAAAATAGATTTCTTGAAAAGCCATACTGAAAACACGTCTATTCTTTTATATACTACACAAAATACAAGTTTAGTTTGTAGCAGAAAGTAAATTACCACATGGAATTTTTCATTATGATTAAGACAAATGCACTTATACCTTGAAAATACAAAATTTTAATAAATCACGTCATGAAAAACACTGGGTATTTTACGTGAAATTTTCATTATTTGTTGAATGTCAAGATTGAACACACTGCAGGTTTTGGTAATATTTTTTTTATTCTGTAATGAATTCAAGTGATTGTAGATTCGGAAACTCTTCTAGAGAAGATAATTGATGACTCAGACCAGTTGAACTAGTGAACACAGTTAATACAAGGAAATCTGTATGCCAAAATAGCAAGAATTTTGAAAGACTGGGTGTGAAAATGCGGAAATGTGATGGTGAAGATTATAAAGATTATTTTGTCAAGACAATTGGGAACACAACCGCTAAGATGGAGCAAGAAAAGTATTTTAGAGACTTCAATCGAGGAATAAATCCTTTTTCCGATATTGAGTTTGAAACTGCTAGAAACTCTAAGAAAAATCAACTTCAGAAATGAGAAGTCAGTGCAGCTGCTTCAGATATTACAGAATAATAACGATTGATGCTTGTGATATCCCGGAAGGTCTTCAGATTAAATTTTTCTACATTAAATCGTTGGCGTTAGCGAGGAGGGGAAATGCAGCGGAGTGATGAATCGCGGTTCCACAATAATGTTGAGTTATAAATTGACATATCAATCACTATTGTTCTCAAAAAAATCCCCACTGGGTCCGCGAAAATAATTTTCAGTCCATGAGGGGTATTAACATATGGTGCGGAATATTCAGTGGCCGCATCATAGGACCTTACTTCTTCAATAGAAATCTCAAAGTGTTGCGATATTTGAACTTTTTACGAAATAATTCGATCCAATTGATGGAAAATATTCCAATTGCAGAACGACAAGAAATTTGATGGCAACAAAATGATGCCCCTCCTCATAATTCAGAGGTCCAATTCATTGACCAGCTTGTTCCCCATATTTATCACCACTTGATTTTTTCCATGGGTTTATTTGAAAGATATTGCTTTCACCTATTTCTTTTTTCAAATAATCTAAAAATTATGATTCGACTAGCCTGTAGTAATATTTCGCCTCATATTATAAAAGCGACTTGTTCAATGGAACTGAATCGCCGTTTCGAAGCCTGCCTCATGTTTACTAGGCATCACAAACAATACATCGTGAAATGTACCCTTTCAACTGGCCGAGCGGCCTGGTTGTTTATAGCTGGCATATGTGTTTCTGAAATGGTTTTTTTAACTCCGAATGGTTCTTGTCAGTATTTATTTCTCTATTTCTATTATGATTCGATGTCTATGAAGTTTTTGTCATTAAAATCTCAGAGTTTCATGACGTTTTCATTTAGGTATTAGATTGATTACAAATCATTGTATTGATTATACAATGAATATGGTATTTCGTATATAATTTCAATGATGGATAGTAATGGGTCTACTCCCTCAATTTCACCTCTATTCATATTCAAATGAACATGAAAAATACATTATTGAACATTTCAATACTAGATCAATATCTACGGGTTTCGATTTCTTTTCGCATATGGTCACTCAATAATATTTCTACAGTGCGCGTGTAAAGTATGAAAACATGAAGATATATTTGACACCCCGTAAGATACAATAACACAATTTTCGTTATGTATATTAGATGGAACAGCGATTTTAAATTTTATATTTTCGACGTTGCCAAATGTACAGATATACGAACAATATGTTCATTTTTAAATGGGACAACCCGTATATTTTACAATTTTCTGTTAGTTTTTTATTTCCGATGCAGTATACAAACTGTTAATGGCCAATATTGACCATTAATTTTAAGAAATTAGGAAAACTATTTTTATTGCAACCGTTGATATTAACATAAAGAGAAAATAAAATGGGCCACTTGGTATTTGTTAAAGTTTAAAAAAGTCTTTGCTGTTTTTGTACTGATAAAGATGATATGAATATCGGTTTCATTTCATAAAATCAAGTAGGTTTTACTGTCATTAGGTACGTCGTGATTTACTGTCAGTAGGTACGTCGTGATAGCTTTTTGAAAATAGGCTTACCAGTGATAAAAATCAGAGTAAAATACAATGGTACATTTAACGGAGCGTCAAATAATTGAAATTTTGAAATTAAAAGGATGTGGTGACAGGTAATACCATAATATTATTAAATTTGAGTATGTTTTATTTGCGACCTTATTTGTAGGACCCGAACACACGAAGAGGTATGTGAAATATTTAATAACAAGTATGAAGACAGAACTTCTATAGCACGTGGTACTGTATCTAAAATTATTCATAAATTTGAGGAAAGTGGACATGTACGAGAACTCCCAAAAATTGGCCGCCCTGCTATTCCAGAGCAAACAAAAACTGAAATTTTTCTTGTCGATGGTTGAAGACCCTCATAAGGTTACTAGAGTTGTTGCAACCGAAAATCACATCAGTCATACAAATGGCATCCCTATAAAGTACAATTGGTACAGGAACTGAACTAAGACGATCCAGATCGCAGAATGGAGTTCTGTGAAACAATGTTAAATAGATTTGACACTAATCCTAATTTCTTTAATCAAATCCTTTTTTCTGATGAGGCTACTTTTCAGTTAAATGGCACGGTCAATAAGCAAAACTGGTCAGATGAAAACCCTCATTGGATGGTGAAGGCACATACGGAGTATCCAAGAAAGATCAATGTGTGAGCAGGAATTATTAATAATACTATCATTAGACCTTATTTTTGGAATAGAACCTTGACAGGTGAAGAATACTGGGAATTTCTTAGAATTAGAGTTAATTCCAGAATTAGCCAGACTCTTTCCTGATGATATTAATCCTCATATCGTGAATAGATCAATTTGGAGCGCCTCCCCATTATCCTCGAGGCGTTCGTGAGTTTCTCGACATTACATTCAGAAATCGTTGAATTGGAAGAAGAGGAGCTATCGAATGGCGCAAGATCTCTGTATTTGACACCTCTAGATAATTTTTTGTGGGGTTTTTTGACAAGCAACGTGTATCTGAATAGGCCACATACTATCCAAGGACTGAAAGACAGAATTACAGAGGAGATAGCATTAATTTCTCCGAAAACGAATAGAAAAGTCTTGGATGAATTTTCATTCAGAAGGAATTCTGTTTCCAAAGACAAGGAGGTCATATTGAACATCTCCTTTGATTTTTTTCTTCACATATTGATTTCTGTTTATATTGCAATATCAATTACAAAATAAAAATGTTTTCCTAATTTTTTAAAATTAATGGTTAATATTGGCCATTACCAGTTTGTATGCTGCATCGGCAATAAAAAACAGAAAATTGTAAAATATACGGGTTGTCCCATTTCAAAATAAACATATTGTTCGTATACCTCGGAAACTACATTTGGCAACGTCAAAAATATAAAATTTATAATCGCTAGTCCATCTAATTAACATAACCAAAATTTTGTTATTGTATCTCACGGGGTGCCAAAGCTATCTTCATGTTTCCATACTTCACGCGCACTGTATATTCTATGGGATTATTCGAAACCTAGCTCAATCCAGTTTTTTTTTAATGAATATTTCAGGATATAATCTGACTAGACACGATAGATTGGGTAGGAGAAGAGGTGAGGCTTTTTACACAAAGAAATCGCTCGAACATAAAGTTGTTGATGTGAATTAAATGGAAACTGGAAAGTTTCTGGATATTGGTTGAAATTACGGGACAAAAATGTTTGGGAACACTGTAAAGACATCCTAGTTCAGATTTTCCTACTTGCCTAGAAGAACTAGAAACTGTTATTATTAATTTGCTTTCAAAATATTATCTTGTTCTCTTTGAAAGCGATATAAATGTGGAATTGATGGATGAAGGTATTTTTTGAAGGATTATGATCGTTTTTGAATAATCAACAACCGACAAAGATTTCTGATATTCTCGAACTCTTCTTGATGTGATAATTTCGTCCACACTGAGTTTGATTATTGGATCAACTGTTATCGAAATGCATGAAGTATCTAATAATTTTATATGTTGGACTCCTGGGATAATGATACCTTGTATTCGTTTGATATACATTTTTCTGTCAAAACGTTTAGAATAACGAAGCCTTCAACATCTTGGTTAACGACTGACCTCAAAACTCGAATGAATATCCAGGACAAAGCGTATAAAAAAAGAGCTATTTTAATATCGAAAGCGGAACCCAAGTTATTTTGGAAAACGATATGCCAGTGGTTCCAGACCCTGAGGATTATACGACCATATAAGCCCAGCTTTTGTTGCGTCACACTGGATGAATTTAAATGAGAAGTTTGTCTATAATTTGTCATGTCTCATTTCCAAAATCAATGAATTTCAAACTCCCAATTGCTTATGGGGGAAAACTGTTGTATTCATAAATTCCAAGTAGAACTGAACAATGATGGCAGTCAGTCAGGACGTATTCAATATAACCTCATATTTACGAAAATTCGCCAAGGTGGTGATGAAAACTGTACTGTAACAAAATGGCTGATCCAAAACTAAGAAAATCACCACAAACTTATAGAAAAACGGAATGAAAACGCAAGTATAACTACTAACCGATTTTTTCTCACTACCGATCTTCACTATAATGAATCTGGGTCTTCATGGTATAAGAATTCTCCGATAGGAAGGAATACTTTTGGAAAATGAAATAGATTGTCAGCAAAAAAAGGTGGGTTGGATACTGAAAATCACTAATCATTCCAGTCGCTCAACAATAATTTCCCACAAGGCCAAAGTAGGAGTCCAAGAACAAGAGCTGATCGAAATCAGTAGTAGTAGTAGTAGTAGTAGTAGTAGTAGTATTTTATTAATCACCAAATTACATGAATTTATATAAGCATACAATAGGAAAAATGGGCGATTAATATAGGTAGAAGGAAAGGTTTGTGAAACCGAGTCTTATTACTGAATTTATATCAGCGGAAACATAGGTATTGATGATTCACTTAAGTTTTTGGAAAACTTGTCTGTGAAACATCAATATATTAATTCTTTCCTTTGAAGATGGTCAAGATATAATGTATTTTGAGATACTCGGGCAAACATTATAATGCTTATATTTCTAAATAGTATTAACAATATCGATAGTAGTGAATGATATTCTCAGTATACTACAAAAAAAGACACATTAAATATAAAATCTAAAAGTATAAAATCTCTAAACGTGTAGATAATGTAAAAATGTAAAACATAAAAATTTGAATGTGTAAACGTGTAAAAATATGAAATGTTACAATACAAAATACAAACTCGTGTTAAATTAAAAGTATTCAATGAGCTAGGTGGGGATGTTAAAATAATGTGAAAATTGAGAGATTAATTCAGTAAAATTTGTTCATAGTAATGTTATATTTTCATTTTGTGAGCCATTTGATCACTGAAATATTGAATAACTTAAACACATATTCCGTTTTTATATGATCTGGAGCAAGATTGGATAATTTGGGTCCAATAGCTTCGTTCATTTTCGGTATATCTAGGCTACTCGCTTTCAGTCGGGTTTCATGTCCATGTTGATGATTTTTGAACTTATTTCTGTTGTGAAATATAAAATTAATAATTGTTTAAAGTAAAGATATCTCAAACTCATCAGTTCAAAATATTGGAATATTCGTGCTGATGGGAAACGAAAATTTAAATTATAGATAATTTTGAGAAATCGTTTCTGTAATATCATAAGCGGTTGTACAGTTGTACTATAGACCCCACCCCATCCTAGATTTCCATACATTAAGAGAGACTGAACTAACGAAAAATATGTACTCCGCAGATCATTGATACTCAGTATATTTTTAAGTGTTCGAAAAACATACAAAAGGGCTCTGAGTCTTTTACAAAGATAGTCTATATGTATTTTCCATTTTACATTTTGGTCAATGTGTATTCCGAGATATTTAACTGAACTGGATTTTTTCAGAGTTATGTTCTCATTTCTGCTGGTTAAATGAATATTGATGTTTTGTGCATTAGGAAAATCATGACTGTTACTACAAAAAGAAATGTAAGATGTTTCATCAATATTTATTGTCAGGAAACTATCATCAAGCCAATTAACTATAGGGTCAATATCGTTTCTTGTATGAGATATTACATCTTCCCAGGTTGTTCCATCAATTATTAGCACTGTATTATCAGCATATGAGACCAATTTTCCAGAAATATCAATGGATAACATATCATTCAGATATAATATAAACAGGATTGGCCCTGAAACAGTACCCTGGGGAACTCCGTATTTAATTTCTAATGGGTCGCTCAGTACGCCGTCTATTTTAACCATTAGTACTCTTTCATTGATGTAGTTTCTGATTAGATCATTTGCCAGACCTCTGATACCAAGATTATTCAATTTCGACAGTAATTTTTCATGACTAATGGTATCGAAGGCCTTGGTCAAATCGATAAATACTCCCAGGCATGGTCGTTTTTTATCTAAGTGTCCATATATTTGTGTGACTGAGTTAACTATGGCATCAGAAGTTGATCTTCCATTTTGGAAACCAAATTGGAAATCTGAAATTATATGATGTCTCTCTGTGAAAGCCATTAGACGTTTTTTGAGGATTTTTTCGAATATTTTTGCCAGATTGAATATTATGATTACTTTGTTTTCTGCGCTCGACTTAAATACAGGTTTAACAATTGTTATTTTGAAGTTTGAAGGGCATATGCCAGTGGTAAAAATAGCGTTTATCGAAATACATAAAGGTTTCGCTATATATTCAGCTAATGTTTTAATAACTTTCACAGAAATTCCATCATACCCAGGTGCAGTGTTTGTTTTTAGCTCTTTAATTATATTCAATATCTCAGCCTCATCACATGGTGTTAGGAAAATAGTATCACCCACAGTATTTACATTTTGAGGTATTACCTCCTGTGCTTCTTGCCTGATTTTTTGAGCCATTTTTCCACCCACAGTTGAGTAAAGGTTAACAAACACATTAGCAATAGTGCATCGTCAATCAAGCCATATCTACAGTTAAACAAAGAAAGTTATTCTAAGATAATTGGAAAAAGAGCTGCAGCTACGATAACGACATCGGCTGCTGAAACGATTACCGATTCAAGGCATTTACTTAATTATGAACACTGTACTTTCAATCATTGTTTTCAAATAATTTCAAAAATTGCTATTTCTCAAGCGTTTGTCTTGACGAATATAACCCGAGCTAATATTCTGACGGCTAAATTTTGGCTGTATAATATATTCAAGCAATGTTGCCTTAGAGCGAGAGCACTCCAAAAAAAATACCTCGCGCTAAAACGCTCTGATTTTCATCTATGCAGATGTGGCGTGCGATTTCTAGGCAACAATGCTTTCCTATATTATATTGCCAACATTTTTAGCCGGCAAAATATCAGGTCTTGTTATACAGGGTGATTCAAAAGTACTTTGACAAACTTCAGGAGGTAATTCCTCACAATATTCTAATATGAATTGTCCAGATAAACATATGTCCGGAAACGCTTCGTTTCCAAGATACAGAGTGTTGAAGTTTTATTTTTATTTTCGTTTTTTCAAATAATTTTCGAAAAACTGATCTTAATTGACCGAAAATTGGTATTGAGAGGTTTTTTGAGGTATCGAATTCGAACCTGGTGTTATTATTGTTCTTACTCGTAGGGGGCGCCACCTACACGTCTTTTCATTTTTTGAAGATTCATAACTTTTTTGAGTGTACTTCTAGCACATTTTTCAGTAAGAAAATCAATTTCTCTATCATATCGACGTAAAAAAGCTACCATTGTTACAAGTCGCTATAAGCAACCGTTTTCTAGATATTTGTACTTGAAAATTTCAAGTCGATTATTTGATAATCGATGCTTGTTGAAGTTATTACCATTATTTTGCATTTTTCACAAGAATGCTCAGGGAATGAATTCGACGTTTAAGTAAGAAGTTTTGGTAATTACATATTATGTGACAGTTGAACGTTTTGTTGTTTTGTTGAAGTTTCTGCAAGTTTTAAAACACAAATTTTGTACATAGATATGAGACACAATTTCGGATTGACAGACATATGAAAACAAAATGGCCGACTTCCGGTTTCTCGAGAATAGCCACCAACTTCGATTTTTCAAATAGAACACCCTGTATGTTTGATGTTTTTCGGATTCTACGGCTCAAATTACATACGACAGTGTTGCCAAATTTTTATTCTACAATTGAAAAAATATAAATTCTCAATATTTTTTTTTAGCCCGGAGGCCTTGATCAGGTTAAAATCTATACTGATTCATATCAGTAACTCAGTTATAGTAATTTCATCGATAACACCCTTATTACCCTATGCCTTTTTCGTGCCTATATTTTTTGGGGTGTCGAACTTTAACACCCTGTATCTTGGAAACAAAGCGTTTCCGGACATATATTTATTTGGACAATTCATATTAGAATATTGTGAGAAATCACCTCCTGAAGTTTGTCAAAGTACTTTTGAATCACCCTGTATAATTTATGATTATAATTCAAATTAATATTCAACCCGTGTGGAGGATATCCAGAATATTTGCAACTGTATTATTTTCAATTAAGCCATGTGAGTTATGTAATATCTTTTCATTTATCAATCAACTCTGCCTCAGTAAGAACATACTGAAAATTATGTTTGGATAAACCCTCGCCTTTGATATTTTCGATTCTACATTTCATTCAATCCTTGATCTCAGTAATCCAAAATTCATAAAAATGAAAACGGGGTAAATAAATTCTTCTCATTCCAAAATGGGAGATTTATATTCCACCACATTGCCAACCAAACTATTTAGAGGATCAAACATTGAATAATGAATGTTCCGTTGGATTGAAAAAGTATTACACAATTTTCACTCTGCATCCAAATAATTCATCAAATGGCGGCCCGATCGATAACCCACAGGAGATCTATTCGCTGCAAACTATTTTTCAGTTGGAGCTTGTCAATATTGCTCGTGGCATGGCTACTGGTTTCATTTGGCAATAAAAACTGAGAGTTTAATAACATGAACGATTGATTTGTTTGAAAATATGAACAGGATGTTCATAAAATCACATGGGGGAAGTAGTTGTTTTCTGTTAGATATTCACAAAAATAACTTCATTTCTATCGTGGATTTTTCAATTCACAGAAAAATATTCCTATTCAATTGGGAATGTTTCCCTTTTTAACCGACGAAACCAAAAAGGAGGAGGTTCTCTAGTCGACCCGTATATTTTATGTTTTTCCATCATATTTTTTATGTATGATCACGCATAACTTTTTACTGAGGCGTCCGATTCCGATAAGTCTTCTCTCAGTGGATAGGGTGTACTTCGAAGGTGGTCTCATTTGAATTTAAAGGATGGAATCCTCCCCTAAGGGTAGCAACATGAAGGATATTGATCACTCACCCTCTGAATTCTGGTCCGTTAACCGATTCTATCAGGCATAACTTTGTACTGGGTTCTTCGATTCGGATGATTCTTTCTTTAATAGATAGGGTATACCTTATATTTAGATTTCGAATGGAATTATATACCCTTACAAGTAGAAAAATAGGGGATAATTGATTTTTCACTTATGAACATTGGCACACACATACGTAGTTGACAATGACAGATCGCTACTGACATTATTTCTGTTCCACATCCGTCAAAACTATTATATCCTATGAGAGGATGGAATGATATACAAAGTAATGAAATAAACTAACCAGAACAACAAAAATAATTTATATTACAACAAATAGTAAAAGTAGATAATCATATTATTTAACTGGTGATAGTTGAAGAAGGTGGGTAAGTAAGTATTTTGGAAGTAATCAAAAAACAAGTAGGTAGTAATTAGTATATTTCAGCCATAAAAAATTGAAAAATAAAAACTTTTTAACAAAAAATTAAACCGACGAAATACGGAACTGAAAAGTAAAAAATAAAATAAACCTTCTTAGTCTCAGTAACTGAGCTCCTAAACTAATGTTAGTAACTAATTTTGAGTCGGCGCCAAACAAACAATCAACGAACATCATTAAATTACTTCAAAAAAATTATCGGAATGTCACCGCGCAACTCGATGCCATCATTTTACGCCTTACCTAATTCATCTGCTTGTTTGTTTGGCGCCGACTCAAAATTTGTTACTCACATTAGTTTAGGAGCTTAGTTACTGAGACTAAGAAAGTTTATTTTATTTTTTACTTTTCAGTTCCGTATTTCGTCGGTTAATTTTTTGTTAAAAAGTTTTTAGCAACAAGAAGTTTTCCATGTTGCCAAAAGATGGGATAACAGTTAACTGGAGTTGCAACAGATCAATTGCAGTTTTTTTAACTATAATTTTATTTTTAACTTTTCAGTGCACATTGCTAGAAAAACGTTTTTTAAACTTTTCGACTACGGGAGGAAACTCATCGATTAATTATCCACATGAGAAGTTTTGACTAACTTTTGGTGAAAGTATATTGTCGATGTGGCTCTTCAACCTTTGCGTACCTCAACCTATAAGGTATTTGGTGCATAATTATGGTGAAAGTCCGTAAAAGTGAATTCACCAAATCTTTGAAATGTAAATTAAGCATTATTTACCAGTGACTTCACCAAATCTTGTGAATTGGAATTATTTTTCACGATTCTTATTATTTTTTACTTTTTAGTTCATATTGCTATAAAAGAGGTTTTTTTTTAATTATAATTTTATTTTTGTGTATGTCAATGACTCATGACGTGCATGGTGTCATTCTCATTGAATCTGACCCACCCGAAAAATACCCCCAACATTCGTACATAAGCAACATGGGGAAAATAAAAACATTTTAACAAAAAATTAAACCGACGAAAAAATCAACTGAAAAGCAAAGAATCAAATTAAATTTCTTAGTCTTAATGATAATTGAGCTCCTAAACTGATGTGAGTAACTAATTTTGAGTCGGCGCCAAACAAACAATTAACGAAGATCATTATCTCGCTGCCATCATTTTACGCTTTACCTAATTCAATTGCTAGTTTGTTTGGCACCGACTCAAAATTAGTTACTCACATCAGTTTGGGAGCTCAATTATCATTAAGACTAAGAAATTTTGATTAATTTTTTGCTTTTCAGTAGATTTTTTCGTCGGTTTGATATTTTGTTAAAAAGTTTGTATTTTTATTGTTTTTGTGACTGAAATCTACTAATTACTACCTACTCAATTTTTTATAACTTTCAAAATACTTACTTGAGTAAGCTAGGTACAGTAGTGCAAACATAGCTGCAAGTGAGAAATTCCCACTTCATGCGCGAACAATAAAGTGAGAACGCATTCGGAAGGAAATGGATAGACTGTATGCTCGGGTCAGTGTGCAAACACTACTGAAATCGTCACTTCGACGATGATGTTTGGGTGAATAGGTACCAGGTCTCGACGGCCACTGATAAGTACGTTTGATTTTTCTATTTCATTTCCCAACATCGCATTAAATTGAAGGAAGTAAAGTATTCACGAGTGTGTGTCGATTTCGCATAGCCTTCATAGCTCAATTGGTAGAGCATAGGTCCGGCAAGCTTAGGGTTGCGAGTTCGAGTCTCGCTGGAGGATGCTTTTTTTCTTTAATTTAAATATGTCCATTATGCCACAATTTCCTTTTTCATAATTTCTCACGGACAACAATTCCCCACTTCACATATATATATATATATATATATATATATATATATATATATATATATATATATATATATATATATATATATATATATATATTTATATATATATGATATATATGATGAATAGTAGATGTATTAGGCAGGTTTTGCAGTCGTATTTTAAGAAAAGTCTTTTTTCTGTTCAAGCTTTCGAAACTTTATTTCCTGATAAATATAGTGAAAAACTATAATACAACCAATGATCTTTTCTCCAAATTGAAAGATAAAAACAAACCATCACACTTAAATCAAATGTAGCATACTGCATTCCTTGTGGGGGATGTGACAAAAAATACATAGGACAAACTAGCAGACGTCTCAAAGACAGAATAACTCCACACAAAAGTGATGTGAGAAATAACAAACAGTCGTGTAATTTAGCAAAACATATTTGGGAAAAAGATCATAATTTCTCATATAATGATGTTTCAATATTAAACAGAATCAAATGAACACAAAAGACTTTTTCTAGACATGACCAGGATTTTTCAAGAACCTCAATCAGTAAATTCGAAAAAATACATAGAAGGACACATGTCATTCTAGTTTTTAGTTGAAATTGTCCAAGATTAAGAATATTTTTATGTTATGTTTGTAGTAAGCTTTTCAAAAACCTCACATTTCGTAAGTAGTAGTAGTAATTGTACTTAATATTTATCTTATCACATACTGTTATTTAGAATTCCCGAAGAAAAAACAAATTTAGTTTCGAAAGTTTGAAAAGAAAAAAGAGTTTTTTTAAAAAACGTTAATTCATGCGTGCTTTCGGAACATGTTAATCATAAAGACCATCGAAGGGACTATAATAACACACACATTTTAGATGCTGAGAATAATTTAACCAAAATAATTTTCTTGGAAATGGTTCATATCAATTCTAATGATCAATCAATGAAAAAAGAACTGATTTGAATAATCTTAGTCAAATTTATACATATTCACTGAAATTGAATAAAAATGATATATGACTCAGTATTCACAATTTTCCAACTTGATTTATAAAAATATACAATTGTCACTGTAATAAGAAAAATATTTTATGTTCCTCATATGTAGTGATTTTATTGATTCTCTCGTTAGTAAGTACCTGAATACTATATACGCTTCCATATTGTTATTCATTATAATTTGAGTCGTCCTGAGGAAGGCAATAAACATAGCCGAAAGCTTGACGTATTTCAAAGAGTTTACTTGAAACAAAGCCCTTTAACCTGACTGCATCCCCAGAAGAAATCTACTTCTTTATATATATATATATATATATATATATATATATATATATATATAAAGTGAACTCTTGTTTCTGTTCAAGCTTTCGAGTCTTTATTGGCTCTTCTTCAGGAACTCTACAATTGTTATATTACAGTACAATTGATATGAACAAAAATTTTTTTTTTAAATTGAGGTTAAAAGAAAGCATTGCTTTTCACAAACATGTAGCACTAATGTAGAAAACATTCAATTTCAGTACGGTAACTATACATTGTTAAAAAAGGGAAAACTTGAGTTTTCTTTGTGAAATAATCATTTGATATGAGAAAGAAACTTTTTTATTAAAACTTAACCACTAAAAGTCATAAATGTGCGGGAATGGAACAAGTGAATGAAACAATAGTAATGCTACCAACTGTTGTGTGGGTTGACAGAATTAGGAAAACAGGTGTACCAATGTCAAATGTCAAAATTCTGAGGAATTTTGTAAAATGTCAGAATTATTTGTAGGAATGCTCAATAGATAGAGTAAATTATACTTAGACTGTCAATATCAGTTTTGGAATTCATAGACTCAGGTTCCTGAAGAAGAGCCAATAAAGACTCGAAAGCTTGAACAGAAACAAGAGTTCACTTTACTTCAGCCCTATTGACTGCATACCCTAATATTACTCCGATTTTTCCTTAACTTGGACAGTCGTCTAACCTTCACAAATCTATATATATATATATATATATATATATATATATATATATATATATATATATATATATATATATATATATATATATTTCTGGAAATTTCTTGGATTTTGGATTTCTTGGATTTTTTTATAAACGTTCACCCCCCAAACAGATATACGACACCGTCACAGCAGGAATAAAACAGGTCGGCACCAATAATAAAAGATAAAATAACAGGAAATATATTTTTCTAATTCGATACCACGTAGATAGTCGCCATTCATAGGACATACACAACACAGCGAAGCATACAACAAAAGAACACAAATAAAAATAATGTCCAACATAAATATAAACATCACCCCAAAGCTCAACAATTGGTTGCTAATACAATGATATTTCACTATTTTTCCACACCTAACTTAACTTTAAACATATATATATATATATATATATATATATATATATATATATATATATATATATATATATATATATATATATATTTCATGTATAAATTTCACTGAAGATGCCCTCAAACGTTGGCGAAACGCTTAACATAGCGTAAATTTTATTATCTATCTACAAGCGAATAAAAAAACCCATGAAAATTCCCGACATATTACAATTATCAAGATTCAAGAACCCACTTAACTCAATATATATTCAACTCAATATATATTCAAATGCACTAAAAAATAAAAAATAATTGCTATGGATGTGTGACGTAGGTTATTCCGTGAGTTATGGATTCAAAAGCTTGTCGCGAAAAGTTTTCAGTTCGAATACGAAACCGACAAGCTTTTGAATCTATAACTCAGGAATTACCTACGTCACACATCTTAAGCAATTATTTTTTACTCGTTAGTGCATTTGAATGAAAGCTTGTTTTTAAAAAGGTTTTTTTATAAGTATTTTATTTTCTGCTTATTAGTACTTAGATACGCCTTAATCTATGCATTTTTGTTAAAGGCTTTTCTCCTGTAAGTTCTGAGCTATCTAGTCCTCCAATGAGAATACCATCTGAAGATTAACTCATTTGCCATCTCGGAGTTGCCATTTTCAATTCATGAAATTTAACTGAAAATCAATAATCTAAATTCACAATCTCCGACCTCAAAAACCCCTACATACCAATTTTGAATTGAATCGGGCCATAATTACAAAACTCGTCCGCCATTTGGAATTTGTGAATTTTAATGAAAAAATCATTATTTCCGACCCCGAAATATCCCACATACTAATTTTGAATCGAATTGGGACCTAAATCTCGTCCGCCATCTTGGAACGACATTTTGTTTTTTTCTATAACAAAAATTCCATGAGCCGCCATTTTGATTTTATAAATGTTGACGAAAAATTCATAATCTCCGACTCCGAAATCCCCACAAACAAATTTTGAATAGAATCGAACCATAATCACAAAACTCCTCCGCCATTTTGAAGCCGCCATCCTGAATTTATGAATTTTGACAAAAAATTCATAATCTCCGACCCCGAAAACCCCCACATACCAATTTTGAATCGAATCGTACAATAATCACAAAACTCGTCCACCATCTTGGAGCCACCATTTTGTTTTTTCTATTACAAATTTCATAATGCATTGTCACCGGAATTATGAACACCTGACAAATTTCAGCTCAATCGGATGTCGGCAATTGACATACGAACGAAGCAAGTTAAATAAAAGCTTGTAATAAAAGAAATGAGACAAAGTATAATTCCTTTTCTTTTTAGGCTGAAGGAAACCACTCATTGCCCGACAAACTTCGAAAACACGACAAATAAATTAAAGTATCACTCCTACCTTATAATTCAAATGAAAAAAAATCACCAAAACACTCAACTGGCACAATAGTGAGCAAATGAATAATTGATAAAAAAACAAGTTCAACTCATTACAATTATTTACAAGCTCAATACCCATCAATCTGCCCAGGCTCAATGAAAATGTATCCGTCCTTTCGTTGCGAAATAATGTGTACGTAATAACTAGGCTAGTTATACAAGGGGTTATAATCCACCGGAAGCTATAAAATTCAATTTTTAATACGAAGTATGGACTTTTATCTTCGGCTATTTCCATACCTATTTTTATCCGTGTCGTTTTTCTCTTCACTCATTGTAATATTACCGTTCATACAACAAAATATTGTATAAGGGTAGGACTGAAAAATTATAGGGAACGCTGATTCTATGACCGATCTATCCAAATCTTTATCCTGTAAATATCTTCACTCAATTATTTCCGATACGAGAATCATGTAAATGTAAAGATGAAAATCAATGTTTAAGAAAGGGGTATGAAAATGACTTACCCAAGCTTGTAGAGTAGGAAATGGAAAAGTAGGAGCAGCTTCGTTTTGTGAGAAAGGTCACTCACGATCGCACTTTGTCGTAATGATAATTTCGCTAATTAATAGCACGTGTGTGTATGGTAACACCAATTGCCGGAATGTCCATTTTCCTTTTTGTCCCTAGGTTCTCTGCTTAGGCGGCACTCTCGATTCGTTCTTCAATATCGTTGCTATCGAAGCGAGATACGAGGGTAGGATGTGGAATAGTAATTTGATAGGTACTTTTTATTGAGTAAGGATTGCTAAGGGTTGTCTTATGAACAAATAATCATAAACAAAAGTAAAATAATTCGCGAAATGAATTCTGAATACCAATCAGTATATGTATAAAGAAAAAATAGAATAAACAACTGATTATATAAACATAAGAGAAAAAAATAATAATAATCAGAAGTGGAAACGAAACACTTATACTCACTGGAACTATTTCATGCAAACACTATTATCGAACTACTTGCTAGCTTATAAATTCCAACATTTCGCGAATTGAGTTGATTCGTGTCGCACAGTACCTAAACAAGTCTAATCTTCTACATTGTTAGGACCGAACTGGATTGAAGTGGTGCAGAGTTCAACAAATCTCGCGTAATATAATACGTTATAGACCGGGAGATGGTGACACAAAATATTAGGTCATTTGTACCAGTATGGCGGTTCTTCAAGGGTCTAATTAAGGAATGACAAAAAAAAATGATGGTCATAGCGCTGGTACCGGCGGTCCAATCGCGTGGGCGTTAACCGAACGTGTCGGATAAATAACGAGTGTCGAACGATTTGTTCCACAAAAATGCTTGTATTTTTCGATGGTCGATAAGAAAAAAAGTAGGCGGTATCGTAATGCCATACTTCTCCGGTGTGACTTACAGCCCGCCATACCGACGCGAATACATTAATTTAAAAAAAACAATTCAACCATTTGTACCAGGCTAATTTTTGCGCAGCTAATCATCGTCGAGTAGCCATTCACGGAAATCACCTTGCCATACTTTTCCGACGGTTCTCAATGGCCGCCATACCACCGATTTGTACCAGCCTAAAACTTTTTTTAACAGTTCTCTGTATGATCATAAATAGAAGTCTGATCATGCCATACCTGTGGAAGGTGGCGAATATGTACAATATTTTTTCATAATTCTAAAATTTTATTCTTAATTCGAACGATTTGTACCAGTATGACACTAATTTTTCCTATAAGTTTGAGGTTTAACGAATATAAATACAAAATTTCAAAAACCTAGGTGGCGGCAATCTTGTCTTATAACCAGATGTTATGTTGTATAATATTGTACGGCTACCGGCGCTCGAAAGATTTCTGGAATTGTAGAGGTCTTGGCTCATCGTGTTCGTAAGACATAATAAATGGTTTCAAGATTGTATTGGTTGTCGACATATCAGAGCGAATGTGGCAGCTCCAGCCCCCTGGTCACGGTATAGGCTTATTTTTCAACACAAAAAAAATATTTCAGAAAATTATTTTTTCGAGTCTACCACTTTGGATAAGTACAGTGTAATTTTCCCAAAGCATTTTTTTTTCAAGTTTGGAAAATTTGAAATGCCATAGTTACAATTAATTCCATTTTTTTTTTTATATCTTGCTCGAGTGTAACACTTCCGCCCCATAGTTACAGTATGGAATAATTTTTTTAGGTTGAATTTTATCCAAACGAACCGAATACGATGATGCTATACTGTAACGAATGATTTTATGTCTTGTACCTTGAAAACGTGTCGAAAAAACAAGTTTTTCAAGTATGGCGCCACTTTTTCCCTCTACTAAAAGTATGGCAAATATAATAATAGTCACATTGTATCATATAATTTCCAAAAATCCAAATGCCATACTGGTACAAATCGTCAATTTTGTTTTTAACATCTTGGCTTAAGTCCGACAGTCGTCCGCCCCATGGTTACAATCTGGAAGATTTTTTTTTAGCTAGAATTACATCCAAACGAACAGAATACAATGATTCCATGATGTAAACAATGATTTTACGTACTTTATTTTTATTTTATTTTCAAAACGTGTCGTATAAATAAGTTTTTCAAGTATGGCAGCACTTTTTCCCCCTACTAGACGTATGGGAAATATAATAACGGTCACATTTTATCAAATACTTTCCAAAAATCCAAATGCAATACTGGTACAAATCGTTTTGCGAAAAAAAAAAATACTCCTTTGCGGCGGTATGGCGGCCATTTGGAACCGTCAGAAAAGTATGGCATGGTGTATTTCGTGAATGGCTACTCGACGATGATTAGCTGAGCAGAAATTAGCCTGGAACAAATGGTTGAATTGTTTTTTTTAAATTAATGTATTCGCGTCGGTATGGCGAGCTGTAAGTCACACCGGAGAAATATGGCATTACGCTACCGCCTACTTCTTTTTTTATCGACTATCGGAAAATACAAGCATTTTCGTGAAACAAATCGTTCGACACTCGTTATTTATCCGACACGTTCGATTAACGCCCACGCGATTGGGCCGCCGGTACCAGCGCTATGACCATCATTTTCTTTTTTGTCATTCCGTAATTAGACCCATGAAGAACCGCCATACTGGTACAAATGACCTGATATTTGGTGTCACCATCTCCCGGTCTATTAGGAAGTATAGGCAAGTAGATATAGACAATCAATTAACATTAATTCCAAAAGTTTTCAAACTTCCATGGTATGTTAGTACATCATTGAAAACAAACTATACAATTTTGCAGAAGTCTGTGATGAACGGAACATTGTTTTAATTGCAAAAAACGTTCTCATGCTTTATTATTGCACTGAAAATTGTAAGAGTTCTGCAAACTAGGCATACCTATAATAATGGTGTCTCACAACATGCATTAAGTTTGAAACCTTGTAAAAGTTACGAAACCTTGTTTTTTGTCATTTGTTTAAGTTTTTAATTCTAATTTATTCAAAAAAATTACCAAAGTTCTGAAAATTGGATAAGCGAACGGAAAAAAGTTTGAAATATTCATGTACATTTGTAACCATTTCCGAAAAACGCATCATTTATTTACCAAACTTTTTTATCGACGCTCCCATTTTCAATACGCATAAGCAATGAAATAATTACAAAAGTTTTTTATTGTGGTTCAAATAAAGAGAATATCGGTCTCAGTGGATATGTAACTTTGCAACCTCATACGAAAAACGGAACCAATTAATCCACCAATATTTTTTTTTGCATTTTACTAGTTCTGAAATAATTGCAAATATTCTGCAAATTGCCATTAAAATTACGACTGATATTTTACGTGACGCAAGAGATTTGCAACCGTCATTGTTCAACGGAACATTTTTTTTGTGTAATTGATTTGTTTTTTTTTAATAATTTGGCCATAAATTGCAAACATTGTGCAAATAGGTTTAATATATATAATAGACCGACATATGTCTACAGTGGTCCAGTTAAATACTTGATTATCCATCGCGTATATCTGTTATATTTTGTACTGGTTGATTGAAATTGCATCCGAAGAATAATACGGTTACTTAGGTACCCATTAAAAAATTTGAAACTAATTATTAATCTCTGAAGCAATCACTGTTTTCGACTAATCAGCGACATAAATTTTATCTAATATTTTCGAATGCAACAATCCAAAGAGTACAAAATTCTGCTAAAAGACTATTGGAAGACATTAATTTTTTATCGCATTAGAAACAAAATGCAATCATTCTTCATCTAAAATTTTCACTTGTCACAACATGACTTTATAGCAATCGACGAGACGAGACGAGATAATGAATAATCGATGCTCTATGGAAGTAAGCATATCAAAACGTTATCGATTGTATATCTCGCAAGTACATAATTTTCATCATCAAACAGAAACGTTGCTGAAAAATAAAAATTTATGACATCGATATTACATCTCAAATTTAATTTTTACAGGTAGTCAAGTTTATCGTGAATTAAATAAAATTATAATTTACTTTTCCACTCGACTTTCTTACTCCAATTGTGGTTTCGCATGAAAAATTCTATTGAATCCGAATTGAGGACTGAAATGTAATCGACACGTAAAAATAATTTTCTTGATTTATAAAAATTTTGAAAACAAAGAGGGAAAAACATGTTGGTAGGCAATTATATTCCAGTGGTAGCTCCAGGACTATTAGATGAATGTGCATTATTTTTGGTTAGTTATATAGTTGTCAATAATAAAAATACAATTGACATACTTTTTGTTATTCTGGTAGTAAATCATGTTACTAAACTGCTGTGCATTCATTAATATGTGAACAAAACACTGTCACGTAACACAATTGTAGGTTAATCGTACTAATGTACAACTGTACGAGTGTTTTTCAAATCTCAATATTTCCTCCATTTATCAATGAATCAAGAAAATTATGAAAACATGTCGAGAGATTCTCGATCCTCCATCAAACGTATTTTTCATGCAAATTCCTAATTGTAATATGATGTTTTCAATTCATATCGATAACGTTCGCTTTCAACATTGAATGATTTCACGTACCGTTGACGAGCTTTTTCCTGGTCGATAGTTAACTTGGTAACACAATGAATGTCATTTATTAGGTATATGAATATCTTTATCATTCAAATAACACAGGTGTTGCAAAAATAAATATTTTTTTAATTCCTAATGTTCCACATTGTAACATAGTTTGCAAATTATTATACTGCCACCGATTGGTAAAATGAGTTGTCTGTCCGATTCGCAAAACTTTTGCTTTTTTTGGTAGAGTACAAATACGATAATATTTTTCTTTTGATTTTACCCTCATTTCCGTGTTGTAGACGAGGTTGAAAATTAATGAAAACATTGTATGTCAGCACATCTCCATTATTGGAAACTTTTGTAATAATTACTTCAATAAAAAAAATCAATTTAATGAAAAAATATGTTTCCGTTTGACGCAAGAGAATGCAAATCAAAACTCTTGTCAAGAACATTATTTCAGTAATTTTTTCGAGTTTGCAGAACTTTTGGAATTTTCATCGAAAAATCAGATAACAACAATATTTTTTTCGATAAAACAGATATTTCTGTTTTGTTTGAGTGGTTGCAAATTTATCAGAGGAAATTTATATTTTGTTTAACTTTAGATTTCCGCGTTAATAATGTGAAAATTCAGGAAATCCGGATTTTCAACATCTTCCGTTCAGAAAAAAGGGTTGAAAAATCACAGTAGATATCATAAAGTCCCATTCACTCTACTGAAGTTTTGAAACTTTTGTCATTATTATTAAATTCTGCGAAAATCATGCCTAGTAATTATTCGTCTCGTTTAGTTTTGCGGGACCTCTTGAAATAAGAAAAAGGAAAGATGAGTCTTTTGTTTACTAGGTGTATCAAATAGTCAGTTGAAAATAAGGTTTCCGGAATCTCAACGAATTCAAGTGATCGCAATGAAATTTCAGTGGAAATGTTCTCCTACGTCACAACACAAACATATAGATGTCTCCTCATTCGAAGTCAGATTTTTTCAACTTATTACTTTTCAACTGAGTGATGTTCCATTTCCAGTGAAGCCAGAACCCATTCTTGAGCTCTTACGTGATATCATAAACGTCCCATTTGAAGTTCCAGATAAACTGAGTAGGCGTGTTTCTCGCGATATTAACTAATCCCGTCTCGGAGACGGTGAAAAAGATAATCTGCAAGGAAGGACGAAAAAGGAAAGTTGGATTTCGACGCCGTTCTTCATGTCGTTTTCGCTTGTAATTTATGCATTTCCAGAGCGGGCTTTGGATATTTCACCGTCCTAAGTGTTCGTTGAACTTTCACATTTACGTAAACCAATCATGCGTCGCGTTGGGTTATGACGTTGTCTAGTGACCCACATCTGAAGTTGATGAATCTTTCATCGATAAGAATAGGGACTTGGAAAACAGTGGATAGATTACTGCAGCAACTTGAATCAAGATAAAAATAATAATAAAACTTGAGAGGTGTCAAGGGACACCCGGATGGAACGAAGTTCCTTTCGATTAATTAGTGAAGGAATTGTATTTTTTTTTTTTTCAAGTTATAATAATATTTTATATATATATATATATATATATATGCACTCTGTCTGTTTATTCTTTCGTACACGTCATAGATGCGCGGGACTTTGTAAACACAACAGAGTGTATATATATATATATATATATATATATATATATTTATATATACTCTCTCGACTTCGTAAACACAACAGCGAAAAATAAGTTCGATTTTTAAAAACAATTTTATTTCAGAAGGAACTTTAAGTACATGAAATACAAGTTAACTGTTCAAAATCTAGTAGCAAAAAGCTTGAGAGAATGCCTTCCTCTTGGTTTTATTGAAGTCGGTGAGGTGTCTAATTCCTGCTGACTCCTGCTGGAATCGTGGGATCCTGTATAACGGCTCTTCCCATAACTCCTCCGCCCTTAGAGTGAAATCCTGGGGGTTGCAACAGGATTTGGAGATGTGCTTCTGGGGATCTCTTGAAGTTCTGTGCCGTTTTGTGGCTGTCTTCTTTTCTTGATCCTTTTTAGATAAAAGTGGGCTGGAACGTACACCATTACAATAAAAATGAAAATATAGATAATAATAGTCCAGACACTAATGTTGTTGAAGTGAACCGGGTCCTCTAAAAGTCCGTCAAGTTTTTTATGTTGCACTTCTAAAGAGGTTTTGATGTGTTTCACTTCATCTAGGTTGATTCCGTTCAATTGCAGAGGTTTGAAGTCGATTTGAGAATTTTCATTTTTGTATATGTCAATGTTCAGTTTTGGCAGTTCAATGTCTTTAAAGTCACTCCGCGTATTTTGGTAACTGCGTATTCGAAAGTCTTTCACCTGCACTACACATTGGGGTTGAAGTTCTAGCACGTAAGTTCCTTGCAGAGGTACATTGTTTTTATTGAGTCCGCACTTTTGTTTGGCTATTATCAGTTCTGGTGAAATGATGATCCATTTGCTTCGTTCGATCTTCTGTATTTTCAATTGGCTAATTTCGGTTGGAATAGGCTTGCAGTTGGAAACACTGTTGGAGAATCTCAATAATTGTACTTCGCAGGGGGCATCTTCCTTCAATTGGATCGGGGTAGTTTCATGGCAAAGAAATTCTTCGGGTTGGATTTCTTGGCATTCAGAGTGGAGTGGCATGTAATTTTGCTCATTGAGGATGAGGAATTCTGATTGTGGTAAAATAGTTCGGAATGTTTTTTCTCGCAGGATTGGTAAGGGATAAAGGTGGAAATAGTCGTAGCTTTCTTTTTCCACAATTGGTACTTCAATGACAAATATTGTTTGATTTCCTTTCGAAAAACTTTTGATTTCTATAATTTTCTCGAAATTGAGTATGTTTTCCAATTTTGGTTCCAAAAGGTAGTTTGTTTTCCGATAAGCGGTAACTTACTGATTTGACTTCTTTGAGCAGTTCATTTGGTTCAACTATAAAATTGTGAAGTATGTTGAGTTTGGAAAAAGTGATGGCAATTTCAATTTTTTCAAGTATATCGGACATCGTTTGAAAGGCTACAATTATTTGATTTATCAAAATATGTATCAGAAAGTAGTGATATGTTTCCATATTTTGGAGTTCTTTTGATTTCAGTATTTCTTCGAGCTGTATAATTCTGAGTTGGAGAGCTAATTGGTTGTGAGCAAGAGTTTGAGTGGTTTCATTGAAAATATCCATAGAATTCTGAAGAAGCGTTATTTGCTCATTTACTATATTTTTAATTTTGAATTGATTATTTGAGAGTCTATTGATTGCTTCATTATACTTCTCAGCATCTTCCTCATCAAGATTTCCAGTGGTTGTTTTAATGATAGATCCAAAACCATTTATGAGGCCACGTTTCGGTCGGGGCTGATTATTTGCAGGGTTCAGCTGATTTATTTGAAGTGATATTTTGTTTTCAAGATTCGTTGCTAAATGATATGAATTATAATATTCCATTTTGAGGAGGTGTTCAGTTTTGTTCTGAACATTGTTCTCCAGTAGAGTTATTAAATTATGAAATTTTATTCGGAGAGATTGAAATTCTTCGCCAATATTGGTAATATCGAATATTTGAACAAAATACCAATAATCAATTTTATTTTGGGCATTGCCAAGTTTGAGAGTAAGTAAACCAGGGTTTTTGGAAAGGTCATGGAATTTAGGGTAGGTCAGTTGACTACTTGCATAGAAGAAGCACCTGTAACAAGAGGGGTTTTCTCAACTCTTTGATGTGCACTATTTCTTTTCAATTTTTTTTTAGTTTACTAGTGATTTCGACACGATTCATGTCTAAAATTTTTGTGATTTCGTATGGGCTAAGAAATTTATTATTTTTCTCATTTCGGTTTTGGGAATTCTGTTTTGTGATCAATAACTAATTTTTTTGGGATTCCGAAAGCTGAAAAATACTTAATGAGACTTTGACTTATATGAATGGCTGTTTTTCCTTGTATTTGGTAGGCTTGTCATAAAAGAAAAGATCTACGTGAATGATTTGAAACGCTTTTGAAGCGTACTTAGTATGCTGACAGATTTCACACGAGTTGATATATTCTGTGATTGATTTTTTCATACCTATCCAATAATAGTTGCGTTCAAGTATTTCTAAAGTTTCACTGATAACACGATGATTTGTCTTACTTTCGTGATGGTTTTTCATAAGGAGAATTTGTTCGTCTCTATCGGTCATGGTATTTACTCGTTCTGTACATTTTATCAATTTTGGTCCGTTTTGCGGAAAATGTTGAATGTATGTTCTATTGAAGAAGCTATTGTAAAGATGATCAGTGTGAAAATACATACAATACGTTTTATCAGATGTGGTTAATTTAAGTTAATGGTGACCTTATTATTGATGATTTCATCTAAAAATTTTATTTCGTTATTCGTCGTTTCGTTCATAGTGGAATGTTGGGTTGATGACCTAGTGTCATTATTTTCGATATTGTTCCGAGGTTCGATTTGTACATCTGAAATGATCTCAATAGTTTTTTCAGGTTTGTTTATGTTTTGTGACGTTGTTGGTCTGTCGCATGAAATAGTATTTTCTATGGGTTTATCAATTTCTCGTGATGTCGTGGGATGTTTGTCTTGAACTGGGTGTTCAGCAAGCTGTCGGAGGTAATCTAGGGTTTCTTGGACGATATCTCCGGGGTTGTTAATGACTGATTCAGTTTCTAAGGCATTTATGGTAATTCGAGACAGGGCATCCACGTTTGTATTTGATGTTTCTTTCTTTCGATTCACGGGTAGTTTGACTACTTTTGATGTTCTTGGGGAAACCAACAAATTGTAGTTTGCAATTTCGAAACAATTGTTTACTTTTTCTGCCTTCTCGCATTCGTAAATAATAGGAATTTCGACAAATGGAGTGATAACAGATTCGGTACCCATATTTAGCGAAGCATTGAGCTGATAAAGCAGATCAATACCAATCAGTCCATCGTATTTTCCACTGAACTTAAATAAATGAAATTTATGTACGCCACTAATTCTAAAAATTTTGAAAATTGGGATATTTATGACTTCATTGTGATAGCTCATGCCATGGGCAGTTTGTATATTGAAATCTTCATTGAGAATGAATTGGGTATAAAATTTCCTAGCTAAGTTTGGATTCATCAGACTTCTGGTACTCCCTGTATCAATTAAAAAATTTGCATTCAGTTCAGGAATAAAAATGTGTGGTAAATTTGCTTTTATATCCATAAGATTCAAGTTGATTATGTTGGGATCGTGTGAAGTCTCTGCCAAGTGAAAATTTGTATGAGCGGAATTTGATATCTGCGGATCGTATTCGTAGTATTGTTGCGAGTACGGTAGGTCAGGATATTGTTCGAGTTCATTATTTACATTATAAGGCTGATCATTGTTTTCTTGGAAATAAGCTGTTTCTTCATTTGTTAGATATTCAGTGTTCGTAGAATTTTCTGAATATTCGAAATTGTTTGGATCAAATTGATTTTCGGGTCGATTGACATCTTGTAAAAATAATTCGGTTGAAGTCCATGTTTTCCGGGGTTGCATTCGGGTGTTACCGGACGAAGTGTCCATGGGTTCAGGCTTATTTTGATTTATTGATTGTGGTTGGTTTTGGTATTGATTGGGTCTTGATAGAAAGTATGGATGTTTTTGGGTCGAGAAATTATTTGGTCTGAATTGTGTCTGATGGGGCATTGTTGGCCTTTGAAAGTTGTTTTGAAAATGTGACTTCTGAAAATTATTTTGAAAGGGTGGTCTCTGGGGATTATTTTGGAAGGATGGCCTTTGATAATTATTCTGAAATGGTGGTCTCTGAAAATTTGATTGTTGGAAGTTGTTTTGAAAATTGGGCTGATTATTTTGATATGTGGAGGTGAATCTGGGTGTATTGAATGGTTGTATCTGATTATTGGTTTTTGGATTGACTGGTGTCACTCTTTGCAATGGTTTGAATGAGTTTTGTGAATTCAAAGAATTTCCTCTATGTTGACTATTAAGAAAATTTTCTTCCTCTATTACAAGAGACATGGCTTTTTCTAAACTATCGGGATTTCTTAGTCGCACATTATTTTGGAGTTGACCACTTAAACCTATAATAAATGTTTTCAGAGCTAAATCACTGTAATTTTTAAGCCTAATGTTTACTTCAGCTGCGTTCAAACCTGATGAATTTAATTTTGATATAATGAGGCTTCTTGCGTCCTGGCAACGCATACCAAAATTATAAGGAGCTTCATTTTTGAATGGAAATAAAGCAATCAAATCTTGTATCAAACAATCAATATTTCTCTGATCTCCGAAACTGAGTTCAATAGCATTTTTGATTTCTTCCCAAGTTTTTAATTCTATTCGTGAACCAATGAGGCTGAGAGCCCTACCAGTTAGCTTGCCAATGATAGCTCGCAAAATGTATGTATTGATTTGAGGATGAGCTTGATCATAAAAAGTTCTTATTAAATTTTTGCAACTGTCCAAAAAAATACCTAATGTATTTGGGTTTCCTTCATAACTTGGAATCACGTCAACATACAATTTCAAAAGTTGATAATCTACTGGGCGTGCCATATTGATAGGTTCAACTGAATTTCCGGTAGTTAGCGAGTTTTGAAATAAATCGACTAAATTATTTATATCGGTTTCTGACATAAAAAATAAATTCAAAACAAAATTCGTGGAATTTGTAAAAAATAAAATGAATGTGGAAATAGCAAATATACGACTACAAATGAAAATAGGAAAAATGCACTAAAGGAGAGCAAAAATAACTCACAGTAATATGATGATTTTCATTGCTTTTTCTTATCCTACTCCAATGGGATTTGGGCGAGTCCGTCCCTGGTCCTTGGAATTCTTAAAATTATGGCTGGTTTTGGCGATTTGGTCCTCTACCAGATTTCTGGAACTTGGGCGATGTTGTCCTCGGTCGCAGAATACTTCTGAATTGTCTTCTCTGGTCACTTTCACGAAATGTCCGTTTTCGTCCACAAACTGTAGAAACAGACCGGTTCAACGCGATTTTTGTCGTCAAAACCGTTAGACGAAATCCTACAACGACTGCGCCAAAAATAAGTTCGATTTCGGAAAATGACTTTTTAAAAACAATTTTATTTCAGAAGGAACTTTAAGTACATGAAATACAAGTTAACTGTTCAAAATCTAGTAGCAAAAAGCTTGAGAGAATGCCTTCCTCTTGGTTTTATTGAAGTCGGTGAGGTGTCTAATTCCTGCTGACTCCTGCTGGAATCGTGGGATCCTGTATAACGGCTCTTCCCATAACTAGCGTATAGGTTAGAACACGCACGGCTTGCTGAATACATAAGCATTGATATTGTAATAATAAAATATAATTTGCTTTTAAATTTATTAAAGTTATTACGCGTACACTTGCTAAACACACAATAATGGAGAGATTATAACGCGTATGACTTGGTTAGCACAATAGTGAAGAGAGGTTATAATGCGTACTTGCTGAAAATACATAAGCATTTATTATTGGCTGTATAAAATCTCTACTTACCTAACTCCATCAGCAATATCCGGAACGTGTGCAGAAACACTGTCAGGATTCATTATTGTTATTATTTTTTATTATTTATTATGTACAAAAAACCTGTATACACTCAACAAAAATAATCGTCGCGACACCACACTGTTCGATGTGAAATAGAAAGACGAAACGAAAATAACTGGCTTGCTTTCTATGAGAGAGAGAGAGAGAGAGACAGACAGAGAAACACGCGCACGCCGCACGGCTTATAACCATAGCGAAAGTCTCGTTACAACTTTTGGTCTTCATTTATTCCGTCTAGCCCTCTTTTGCAACGCGCGATAAGGAACTACGTTCCAAAAATAATATTTATTGATGTTAATGTACAGTGAAGTACTCATATAAGTCAGTAAATGGGAAAAAGGAAAAAAGTTTAAAATCGGGTAAACCAACATTAAGGCCCGGTTGTTCAATGCGAGTTTAAACCGTTTATTATCTAAACTCGGATTATTAATTGATTATGGATTAGAACGTAATGCATTTTTCAATGAAAAACTAATCCTGGATTCCTTAACTCGTGGTTTTCATATGTTGGCAACACATTTTTTCGCTTGTACCATCGTTCGGACCGTTCAGAAACATCAACATTGAATCAAACTTAACATAAGAATTCGTAGTTTTGTCGAAAGTATACAGAAAAATTGATCGAAAAAAGGCAAGTGTATTCTATAAATTGTTAGGGGTCTCTTAAGAAAAAAATGACTCATAATTTCAATGAAGGCGTGAAAAACATTTTCATTTCACTGTTAAAAAAATACCAAGATATTGTAGAATGTGAAAAATGGACGCAGTTACCAATTCGCAAAAATTGAAGGCGTGGGCTATAATAAGTAATGAATACAATACCATCTGCGAAGGACCCAAAAAAAAGAATATGAATGAATATAAATGAATAAGAGACAAAATTTGTTTTTGAGCTCTGTCCAAAGCAGATCTTGTAGGTTGTAGAAGTTGAAATTAATACACATGAAAGAAAAACACCAACTTTTCTTGGAACTACAGAGGGAGGAGTAAAATCTAGAGAAAACCCATATGATTGAGATATATAAACAAACATTATCTTCAAACCAACAATAAATCAAAATTTGCTTAAGATTCCTGAGAACAGATCATGTAGTTTTTCATTTTGGGTTTGTGATGATTTAATTTTATTTTTTTATGACAAGATTTCATTTTTATGTGGAAGTTTATTTTTTGTTACCATTTTGCTTTTGTAATCATTTGAGGGGTGATTCTTTGTATTATTGTTAGTTGCGGACGATTTCTTTCGACAAGCGAAATCTATTCAAAAATTAGTTTTCTGTCCATTCTTCCAAATAGTTTCTAGGTACCGAAATTTCGGGTGACTTTGTCTTACATAAATTCAAAGAATGTCTACGATGAATTTGTAAAAATAAATTGGAATTATTATATACCAAAATATTGATCTTTGACTACTCTTTCAAATCAGCTATGTCGAATTCTGATCAAGACCTTGTATGTGGATATATAAAAAAACCTGGTGTGCAAAGTCACCCGCATATTGAGGGCTGGCTTTGACCCATGGCTTATATTTTGCGTGATTTTATCTTTATAGCATGTACATAGGTAACCCGACGGATAAAATTAGCAAAAGAAATTTGTCCATAAAAAATTATTTCATTTTTAATCATAAATGAGTAAAAAACATATTGCTTGTTGCAGATTTGGTTGCAAATGACTCCTGAATGGAATACAATGTTGCACGTATATAATACATATAATATAGGTATATATACCCATATACAATAGAAAGAATCACGAAAAATATATCTGATAAAAAACAGGCTTGAAAAGGCAATATGTAAATTTCATAATTAATGTCTATTTATCAAAATGAGCCAAAGTCACCTAGCTGGATTGAAGTCACCCGAAATTATGTTACGTTGTCTAAATACGAGTATCTTTCTTCTTGAGGCAATAATATCAAAAACTTCAAAAAATCTTGTGTCTGTTATATCTTCGAACATCTTTGCAGTCGAGTATAAGACAAGAATATTCAACACAATTATTTTCTGAATAGTCAATGTCTATTGAAATGGCAAACAATCAAATAGGTTAGAATCGGCAAATTATCTCCTTAAACCCCCGAATTCATGAGATTAACTCAAACCATTATTGAACTAGGTTTATCTCATAAACCCGTATTGAACAACTGAAACAAAATTGGTAATCCTGGTTTAAGACCAATCACTTGGTCATCCTTGATTGAACAACCGGGCCTAAATGTGACAATACATTGACATGATAAATAGACTGTTAACTTAACAAACACACATAGACGAAAAATCAGCAGTTAGTAATTCTTCGAATGAGAAGAATGCATTTCAAATAAAGTATAGAACGTTGAACATGGTAACGCCATAATGGTTAGCACCATCTTTAGTTTTTTTCTGCCTGTGAAATCTGTAATTAGATGGACAATACTAATTTTTTTTTTTAACGTGGAGGTGACATTGTAATATGAGGACTGATGGCATAGTTATAATTTTTAGTCGTGTAAATTCATTTCTACAAGCATCCCGGTAGCCACGATGTGTTATAATACGGAGTGCTTTTCGCTGGAGTTTAAATACTAGCTCAGTAGCTTATAACAGTATAAGCCCGTAATGGGTGGTTTTCAGAAAAGCTTCACCAACACATTTGGAGAGTTTTCGCATGAGAAATTGGTTCTTTGATATCTTTCTTTGGGTGTACATTGCGTGGTCTAACCAATTAAGTTTGCTGTCTAGCATCACCCCAAGGAATTTTATAGTATCGCTATCAGTTTCTGATGATCTTAGTGTGAAAGTTAGATTTTCAGTTTTCTGAACATTCAGGCAAAGTACCATTCCTTGGCTATCGACTGTGCGTCGGTGATCAATTTATTGAGTTCTATTAGGTTAGTAAATAATATAGAATTTGTATTTTCAAATATGCCTGGAAAATCATCAATACAGATTGAGAAAAGGACAGGGCCCAGGATAGAATCTTGGGGTAGCCCATGTTTTATTTGTAGTTTCGAAGATGTATTATTATTATATGTGACGTCGTATTGCGTGCGATCATTCGAATACAATGTTAAGAGGAGAACATACCTCTTCAGCAAGCCAAAAGGTTGCAAATAATTCCAATAAACAACAAGTGTTATTCTTACGATTCGATAGACAATTTCATAAATAAAACAGTTCCTAGTTCAACTGCCAAAGATCATACTTGAATGATGTGCTACCAGCTGTCCAATCGGGATTTAGGCAGAAATTTAGTACTAATACAGCCTTATTAAACGTAGTGGATGATATTGCTACTGCACTTGATAAGTCACGAAGTATAATCTTAGTACTTCTGGATCACAGCAAAGCGTTTGATTTGGAGAATTTCGATTTATTACTGGCAGAACTATACTTAATTGGGTTCAGTAGCGTCGCCTCGTCTTGGTTTGCAGACTATCTATATGGACGATTACAAAGAGTTGAAATCGATAACGATTCGAGTTCTGCTTTTAGAATAACATGTTCTGGAGTTCCCCAAGGCAGTGTATTTGGTCCGCTTTCATTTTCAATATTCACATCTGATTTGCCTAATGCTATAACCTCCTCAAAAATGCATTATATGCTGATGACATGCAAGTGTATTATGCGTGTGAATCAAACGATGGACACGAGGACAATATCAATATCATCAATGCAGATCTAGATCAAATATATATATATATGGTGCAGTGAGAATGGTTCAAGGATCAATCTCAATGAAAGTGTTGCACTTTTTATTGGCCCAGGAAAACAAAGAGATTCCACCTATAGCTTTGAAATGATGATGAATGAATCGACTATAAGCTGGGTCTCTTCAGCCAAAAACCTAGGAGTGTACTTTGATAATCGTTTCACATTCAATGATCATGTAAACCATATCACTAAAATATATTTCTTCAAGTTGAAGTCTCTGTATCATCTGAAACATCAATTGAACGAAAATATCTAACTGAAATTAGTGAAATCACTAATATTTCCGGATATCGATTACTGCTGCATGGTTTATTACTATTTTTTAACCTATGACAATCGGGACAAACTTCAGAAAATACAAAACGCCTGTTTAATATTTGCATGCAATATCCCATATGGGGACCACGTAACACCACAGTTCATCAGATTAGATTTACTAAAAATGAACAATAGGGTTACATATTTATTTCAATTTTTTCTGTACAAATTACTCTCCGCCAAAATTCCAAGTTACCTACACTCTTTATTGATAAAGAGATCCTCCGTACACACTGTTAATGTCAAAGTTGAAAAATTTACAATTACTCAGCACTCAACAAAAAAATTTGAGGGGCAACTTCTCATATGATGCACCAAGGCTATTGAATCTCTACATAAGACTAATTAATATTTAATTTTCGACATTCAAAAAAGAATTGAAACAAAGTTGAACCACTGTTATTTTCATTTTGTTATTTTCATCTTCTTTTTTCTTTGTCATTATTCTTCCAAATATAGATTGTATTTTTTTCTTAAGAATGTATAAGTAAACATGATTTTTATTTTTTGTGCTGATTTACGGGGAATGGAAGAACGGCAGCAGCCGAATTCCCACCTTTTGTGCTGTACCTATTTTTTTTCCCCAGTACTGCCCAATAAATATTTTTTTTTATTATTTAGAAATATTAGACAATAATATTATACCGGAAAATAGTTTTTATTATGTTCTTCGAAAACACATTATTTTGTCTGTCTTTGCAGTAAAGTAAAATAGGCTTTATAGGTGGGGCGTTGAATAAGTTAAATAAGTTTAACGTGTGTACCTGTGTATCCGTGTATCTGTGTATCTGTCTGTGGCATGGAAGCTCCCAAATGGATAAACCCATTTTGATTCAGTTTTTTGTTTTGTTTGAAAAGTGACTTGATTGAGAGTGTTCAGCAGTTTTAAGTTCATCGGCTCTTTTTTAGTGGATGAAGGGATGTGAGCAGCTTCCACTGTTCTGATCGATTCGAAACTTGGTATCCTGTTACTTCAATGATATTGCAAGAACATGGTAACCTTAACCTGATACTGCAGCATCACCTTGAATCTGCAGGTTACCCAACTCCTAACCAACTTAGAGGTATCGTTTTGGTTTCATAAATAAATTCATCTCGTCGATCATAATAGGTCTAATAAAAACTTTTTAACAAAAAATTGAACCGACGAAAAAATCAACTGAAAAGCAAAAAATTAAATGAAGCTTCTTAGACTTAATGATAGTTGAGCTTCTGAACTAATGTGAGTAACTAATTTTGAGTCGGCGCCTAACAAACAATTATCGAAGATCATTATATTACTTTGAAGAAGTAATTTAAACGCCGCTATGCATCTCGCTGCCATCATTTCACGATTTACCTAATTCAATGCTAGTTTGTTTGACGCCGACTCAAAATTAGTTACTCACATTAGTTTAGAACCTCAATTATCATTAAGACTAAGAAGGTTTATTTATTTGCTTTTCAGTTGATTTTTTCGTCGGTTTAATTTTTTGTTAAAAAGTTTTTATTTTGTAATTTTTTGTGGATGAAATCAACTAATTACTACCTACTTAATTTTTGATTATTCCAAAATACATACTTACCTAGCTTACCTCAACTATTAACTGTTAAATAATATGATTATCTACTTCAACTATTTATTGTTATATAATATAAATTATTTTTGAAAGTTCTGGTTAGTTGATTTCATTACTTTGTATATAATTCCATCCTTTCATAGAATGTTATTATTGTGACGGATGTAGGAGGATATGTCAATGTCAACTACATATGTGTGCCAATGTTCACAAGTGAAAAATCATTCAGCACCTATATTTCTGCCCATGGGGGTGAATCATTTCATCCCAAATTCGAATATGATCAACTATGAGGTATACCCTATCTAATAAAGAAAGAATCATCCAAATCGGAAAACCCAGTACAAAGTTATGCCTCATAGAATCGGTTAATGGACCAAAATTCAGAGGGTGAACGATCAATATCCTCCATTTTTCTACCCTTAGAGATGATTTTTCTGTTCAAATTCAAATAGAACCAACATTGAAAAACGAATCATCGGAATCGAACTGCTCTGTAAAAAGTTATGCGTCATCGTACGCGTCGACTAGAGAACTTCCTCCTTTTTGATTTCGTCGGTTGAAAGTACCATTCATGTTCGTGATAAATCCGTGTATTACACCTAACCCGATAAATAGTCTAAACAACTTCCGTAGATCACACCGAAGCCGCGACGCGTGTGTATAATGAATGCGCGATTGTAACTTGCGCAAGCCAGCAAGTCTGGAAAGCACTTTTCATCGAGCCAGCTGTGCTATGAACAAACATCGCCGAGAACATTCAGTCACCCGATAGAATCCCGAGAAATCAGATCGTTCGAGCAAAAGCGCCCGCTGCCATCTGAAGTCATCCGGCCGACTCACATCACGTAGATTGCTACCGAGGAAATTTTCACAAGCTTATATAATTTGTATCTAAATCGGTAGAGCATAAGCTCGGTCGAGAGAGATCAGCAAAAGAAGAGGAACCCGACTGGAGCTCCGTTTAGAAAAATTTCAAAGAATCGTTAGTTTACCTAGTCTAGCACTAGTAGTCACGCGACCGACAACTAGCATCCCAAGTGTGAGCCAATTACCGAAGTAGCCTACCAGCGTGGCTCAAGGGGTAGGAAGGAAAATTGAATTCGGTCACTGATGGGGTAGTCATCTCTCGCGTCTCACCTCCATACGATCCAAAGTAGTAATGAGTAGGGGCCAGATAGATAGAGTGGGAGTATGAAGACTTGGCTCAACTAGGAAGATTAGGTTGAGCCAGCCTCCACGTGGAACATTACGAACTGCTACTGAGATTAGTCGCTTTGGCCGTCCGTAAAGCTTGCATTTGATACCCGCTTCATACTACGAATAGTCAGGGCCTGTCGCTTTGCACTCGTTTTGAGCTTGCATACTACTCCGTACGCATGAGCTTTTTGGTTGCTACGATAATAATTTTACCCCGCTTGCTTCAAAACACCTTCCCCGCTTTCTTTGTATATAGTGCTTGCCAGTTGTTTATTTGTTGTAATAACTTGAGGCTGCCGTCAGCCGCCCTGCCTGTTTTTCTTTGGTAAAAGATAATATACCTGTGTATTCTGTTTATAGAGAATATAGTGTTTTATTTACTATCTTGAGTGGAATAGGATCATCTAGTGCGCAGTCGGCACACAGGTTCGAAACCCAGTTGAGGGCAATTAAAGTCTGCCTTGCTGGCCCCGTTATATTGTCAATACTATTCTGACCCCTAGAGTGTTTTTCTTCACTGAGACTGCCAGGAACAAAAGTGGCTTTTTCCACCATAAACCAAAAGGTGGCGCCCGAGGCAAAACCGGGATTAGTGAAAGGCGCCAACGTTTGATAGTAGCGGGAAAGACCCCTTACAAGGTAAAGAGAAGTAGTCCCAGTATGGATCCTTGAGGTACACAACTGTTAGTATTCAAAATTTCTGGTAATATATCCTCAATCTTAACTGCTTGAGATCGATTCATTAGGTTATTTTTTATCAACTCATAGGCAATGATAGTGAACCCGATGTGATTCAAAATGGCTATAAGCAACCGGTGATTGACTCGATCGTGTTTGTATTGAAGAGCACCAGAGTCCTCCATATTCAATCAGGTAACATATGACATGCTATGAAATTCCGCTCCCAATGCCAAATTGTTATTTATTGAAATATTCAATGATGTACGGTAACATAACGCTGCATTGGATGACTGGAATGTAATTGTTGTTAAATCTTTTTTTAAACCAGGAAAAAACTCTAATCTTAAAGATTCATACTGTAGTCCAATCAAATAGTAGTCGCACGCGGACAAAACTCAAATAGTTGGTTTCTCTGTGGATCTACATGTATTTTGGAGTGCTGAATCCAAATTTGAAGTTTGCTGAGAAAATTTCCTGAAGTGTTCCGAGATATTCGCAAAAAACAGCGAAATTTTTGCAGTTTTTTTCTAGTAACTCCGTAATTATGCATTTATCAGAAATAACATTCCATACAGAGTTGAAGTGAACAGAATTTACTAGACATTGCTTTCAAATGTAGAATCAACGGGTGAGCAAGTTGAAAATTGACGGAATTTGCGTACTCCGTAAAAAATAGCGATTTTTCGCAAATAACGCAGTTTTCGAAGAAACGAACCATGTACAAATTGAAAGAGCATTACAGTTCCTATAGAGTTCATGTGAAGTCGTTAGTATGCGAGGAGGTGAGCGACCGTTAGAGCACTCGGACTTGGAGGCGTATTTCGGTCGTAGCTGCCACACTCAAGTTAAACCCTTTTCATCCTTTCCACCAATTTGATTCGTCTAATTTACCTATATTTATAACAGTACTAGAACATATAAACAAATGATAGGCTTTTTGGTATCCTGTGGGGTATGAGGGACATAAAAATTGAATGTTCTGAATGCTGGAAATATAGGTGTTATAATTGTAATGAAACAACTCTGAATGATATAGTTTTGAATAATTCTAATTGAAACCAAATATTTTTTTTATTGCTTTATTTAACGTCGGCCTATTTCTGCGACCATGGCTTAAACACCGACGCCGGCGAGTACACTTCTCCCAACCGGAAATTTTGCCGAATCCTCTGTTGTTTCAGAGGTAGGGTTCTTTAACGAGCCATCTTAACGTCCTTTCCCGAAGGACGGAATATCTATCGTCTTATCTCCTGCTCATTGATAAGACACCTGCAGCTGCGGATATGCTACTATGCTACAGTTAATGGGAACCTGGAAAACTGTAAACGTGGTCTTTATTCCAAAACCTGGACGAGACTCATATGACCAGGCAAAGGCATACAGACCGATAAGCCTATCGTCATTTCTTCTGAAAGGCTTAGAAAAACTGATAGATAGAGACATAAGGGAAACCGCTCTTGTAGAACGGCCTTTACATCAAAACCAACATGCCTATCTAACAGGAAAATCATGCGAGACAGCACTTCATCAGCTTGAAGAGTCTCTAGCAAACAAAGAAATTGCACTATGCACTTTTCTAGACATCGGAGGAGCCTTCGACAACACCTCCTTTGAAAGTATGGTCTCTGCGGCCACTCGAAGAGGCATTGACGAAACCACCTGCAGGTGGATAAGCTCAATGCTTCATAATAGACTGGTCCAAGCCAACATGTTCGAGGCAACAGAGCAGGTTGAAATTTCCAGAGGTACCCCACAGGGGGGCATACTCTCCCCCCTTCTGTGGGACATGGTTGTAGATGAACTGCTAATTTCTCTGAATAACCAAGGTATTACTCTCAAGGGTATGCAGATGACTTGGTCATCCTCATCAAGGGAAAGAATACTCGAACAACCTCAGAGCTAATGCAAAATGCACTGAGGAATGGTGTAACAGAGAGAGCCTAAGGGCAAATCCGAACAAAACAACACTAATTCCCTTCACCCGGAGAAGAAACATGGGAGATCTCATACCTCCCAGACTATTCGGTGAAACATTACAAGTAGTAGAGCAGGTGAAATATCTAGGGCTGATTCTTGACAAGAAACTGACCTGGAACCCGCATCTTCAACATGTAACCAACAAAAGCAAGACAACCTTCATGATGTGCAGGAGAGCTTTTGGAAAAACCTGGGGGCTTAAACCGAAAGCCATGCACTGGCTTTACACAGCGGTAATAAGACCAAGAATAACTTATGGCTCACTCTTATGGTGGCCAAAAACAAATCAAAGACAGGCAAAAACCAACCTTGGGAAAATCCAGAGGCTTGCCTGTCTCTGTATCACGGGTGCAATGAGTAGCACTCCAACAGCTGCAATGGAAATCATCCTAAACCTCGAACCCCTTGACTTACATGTCATTGGAGAGGCCAGGATGAGTGCATACAGACTGAAACAAACAAAAAACTGGAGAATCCGAACAACTGGACATACCAGAATCACTCATGTAATCAACATCGAGGAACTCGAAATGATTTCAGATTACATGCAACCCCTATACTCATTCGAAAAACCATTCGAAACACGAATTGATGGATCTGGATGGGCCCCGAGTATAGAATCACAATCAACTGCGGACAAAGTCTGGTATACAGACGGTTCAAAGACAGTTGAAGGAACGGGAGCAGGAATACATGGGGTAAGGCCAAGAAGGGATTACATAATACCACTTGGTAAATGTTCCACGATATTCCAAGCTGAAACACATGCTATCATGGTATGCATTCAGAAGAATCTAGAAAGTGGTTATAGGAAAAAACACATCTATATTCTATCTGACTGTCAAAGTGCTATCAAAGCACTCAACTCTACACAGATAAAGTCCAAACTGGTCTGGGACTGCCTCCAGAACCTCATCGAGCTGGCAAAACACAACAAGGTCACCTAGATGTGGGTGCCAGGTCATAGAGGCATTGAAGGCAACGTCAAAGCGGACCAGCTAGCTAGACAAGCATCTGAAACGCTATTCACAGGGCCAGAACCTGCACACGGGATTAGCAAAAACCGATGCAGGACCCTGATCGACGAGTGGATAAAAAGAAGACACCAACAATATTGGGATCAAACTGTCGGGCAAATACACAGCAAAGTCATGGTAGGGCATCCAAACCGGACCCTGACGGCTGACCTTCTGAACCTGAACAGAACGAAGGCTCGTATAATAATAGGTCTGTTGACTGGACACTGCGGCCTACACCATGGGAGTACGCAGGGAAACCGTGGAGTGTAGGCTGTGTGATGAAGAGGAGGAAACAGCCTCTCATATTATCTTCGACTGTGACGCTCTAAGTAGTAGGCGACACAGAACCTTTGGAGAGATCAGCTCGGAAACAGGCATGAATCCGAAGAACCTTATCAACAGGCTTCTTAACCTAATTAAAGGCACAAACCTGTTTGAATGAGGAACCACTGACGACAGAGTGATACAATAGACCCCAGCTGGTCGCAGTGTCAAGGGAAGCTAAGTGCCAACCCTGTCTCTGGCTCGTCAGCCTTAAACCAACCAACCATGGGGGGTGACTACTTTGTCAGGTAGTCACCCCCCATCCAAGTACTTAACGCGCCGAAGTTGCTTGGCTCGGATATCGATAACTCTCGTCAATCTGACCAGCCACCGGTGCCCGTCCGTATAATAATTAAACTATTAAATTAGCTATTTTATAATAAATAAATAATATTAATTATATTATATATTATCGCTACGTCGTTTGGCGGGAAGGTGGTGGTACCCTGAAGGACCCGGTTCTGGAGATGTTGGTGCAGGTGGAGCAGATGGTGGTTGCTCCAGAGTACCCTCAGTCATATCCTCATTACCACAAGCAAAGTAGGCAACCTGGGAATGGGTTCAAGTACAACCATATGAGTGTTATTGGAGTGAATGTTGAGAGTAGATACAGGTAATACCTTCAAGTGATGTTGTGATGGATGACACGTCATTGACATTGGGATCGTCAAGATCCTGGTTGTCCTCCGTATCGTCACAGAATATATACCCACACAGAAGCGAATGTCGGGCTCTCACAGATATCAGAAAATTATAAAGCCACTCCCTCTCTAAGTGGGACACCAATGGGGGGTGTGGTGTTCGTTGTTCTAACTCTGATTTGACTTCAGTACTCTAGTACAGTTTTCTATCGCTTATATTATGTGAATTAGACAAAGACAAAAAAATAATAGATATCTATTCTGTGGTTTTGTAATCGGAGTAAAAAAAACAAACAATAAATGTTAATGAAAACTTCATGTTTGAAGATTGATAAAGTCGATTTGTGTTACTGAATCGTTGGTAGAAATATTATTCTCTATTAACTATATTATTTATCACCAGCATTCCAGGAATTTCGAATTCTCTTTTGCAAACCATTCAAAATGTTCCTTTTGTTCATCCTGTTCCTCATTTCTTTTTTAATCAAGTTATTCATAAGATTACGTATATACCATATATGCCAACAGAAATTTAATGAAAAAAAAAAGCTAAAAACAGCCAAGCAAAATTGCAATTTTGTTACATATATGATTGTTATAATTTTTATTCTATGTAGAAGCATATTAAATAAATAAATACATGTTTATGATTTCTTGTTTCATTTGTGTTTTGATAATTACTGCCTGGATGTTTTTGGAAGGTAACAAACACCATGTTTAAATGAAGGTAAATATTGAGTTAGTGCACTCCAATATCCTGAAACTAGCTGTTACAATTTTCTTACGTGTTTTTGCCTCCTGAATACGAATTTGAAAAACGCGCCGTTTCTGAGTTAGAGGCTTTTTTATTTTGGATCCCACATTTTCATGCGCCGTTTTCTCGCCCAAAAATCACAAACACTAAATCACCCATTTCCGGCACAATTTCGTACAAAATATAGCCTTTCTATCGAAAAAATAATCCTTCTTCATATAATCTGACCTCTCATCACCAACAAATTAACAAACAAACCAACCTCAATCTGAGTCAGGTGTGAGTAAGGATGTAGTGTTGGAGCAGAATGATTTATTCAATAGAAATGGATACTTTGTACGAAATTGTGCCGGAAATGGGTGATTTATTGTTTGTAGTTTATGCTGATAGAAAGAAGGAAGCATTTTGAGTGATTTTTGGGCGAGAAAACGGTGCTTGAGGATGTGGGATCCAAAACCAAAAAGGCCTCCAACTCAGAAACGGTATGAGGCCGCCACATTCTTTTGAATTCGTGTTCAAGAGTCAAAAACACGTAAGGAAAGTGTAACAGCTAGTTTCAGGGCGTTGCAGTGCACTAACTCAATATTTACCTAACCCATTCTAACCTAAATTTATATTAATCTCATCTTTCACAGATTCAGATAATATATATATATATATATATATATATATATATATATATATATATATATATATATATATATATATATATATATATGTATATACAAATATGGATCAGCATATTATTTTTCTAAAGGAAGAAAACAATAATTCATGAAAATGAGCTATAAAAAATAATATTTCTCAAACGTATGCCCTAACATAGTATATTTATACTAATAAGAAAAGCAATGACTCCAATAATTCCAATTTTCTTATAACCGGAAAAATATTTCACTCTAGAATCCTTATGCAGTTCATAATGATTCCCATTGCGATTATTCTGGAATAAGTTGCAGATGTCATCCCGTTTTTTTAGTGTAGTTGCACTGAGTTTTTTCTTTTCACTTTTCTCAGTGTGGCTAGAAGTGGGATTCAAGGATTCTAATTTTTGACCCTAGAACATCAGAGGGCCGACACATTCTTTCGCTTCTGTGTGGGTATATATTCTGTGGTATCGTACTGCACGAGGTTGCTGCAGTGTCCTTCACAATTTGCACACAAATTTGTGCAAAACAGGCCAGCTTTCTTGCGACTGCAGTTATTCATGAGGGACTTGCGGCATCTGCACGACATAAAGTGGAAGAGGTTTTCAGGAGTAGGAAATTCAGTGGTAGGAATTGGCTGTAGGTTGTAGTGTTCCTCCACCCCAATTCCTCAGGTAACTTCGTGAAGGTGTCCTTTCCTAGCCACAGTTGCACCTGCAGATATACCTGTCTTCTACAGGAACGTTGTAGACGATGTCTTTTCCAATGACATATGACCTCCTAGTGTCAGAAAAGCCGGACAGTGTATTCAACATCTTTGTCTACCAAAGCCACGTGATGGGTTTGAAGTTCCTATCATAAAATTCGAGAGGCGCCTGTCTGCATATCTAGCACATGCGGTTCAACCTTAATCCAATATGCATCGCCATGAGGCGACACTAAGAGTATTATATTATCACCATAGATACTTGTACGCTATCAAAAATAAAACAGAAATTCCTTACGCTCCGAGAATATTGAGTCCGTTGTGGATAATGAGGAGTGCTGAACTATTTATTCTCATTTCCAATGCTAGACTATCAACAGAGAGTGATATCTTTTATAATGTTTTTGGCCATCATGTGGCAAGAAGATACTGTGAAGTAGTTAATTGAACTATTCTTTTTTTTCCATAAATAAATTTGATTAAACATCTTGCCACTGATCACCATTGTAATACGGGTAGGAATATATAGACAGTATTTTATATTTCAATAATAATACCTTGAAAAAAATATCCCACCAATATATCACTCAAATATGAGAAACATAACTTTTTTCTGTTTATTTTTTTCTGTAAAACTATTCAGACAAAATCAACAATTGACTGTTTTATTTTTTACTTTTTCATAAGAAACAATAACTGTGAAGAAAAGGGAAACATTCTCAATTGGATATTGATAAAAAGATTTTTCTGTGAATTGAAAAATCCACGATAAAAATTAAGTTATTTTCAGTGAATTTCCAACAGAAAACAACTACTTTTCCGCTAAAGCCACGCTGGACATTGAACTACATCTGATAGATATTCTGAAAATAAATAATCTGAAATTGAAAATTTGCATTTTCATTCAGATAGTTATTTGATTTTCTATTTCAGTCTTAATTAAGAACTCATGAAGATGAATGGGGCAAAGAAGAATGTTTTCCGAAAAAGAGTACTTACCAGAAATCATTCGTAACATTAACGCAAGAGAGACGTCGCATTCAGTAGGTCTTACACATTTTTGTCTACGAAAATCTATTTCACGCTTCCACGATCATCAGGAAGACCGGAAGAAATGGTAAACACATTTTCAAGAAGCAATCTCACTTTGCAAAGATGGAAAAAGTTAGAATCATTTCTTTTGGAGAGACACTTTGAAATTGGTGTTTTCTGACATTAAACCCTGTCATGGGGTATGATAGATTGATTTGTTGAAAATATGAACATTCCGCCGATATCACCAATGTACAACCCGTCACATGATTGTTCTTACATTTCGTAAAAATTTTTTTTTCAATTTAGGTTACCTTACTTTTCCTCCGAACTTATAATTATGAAATCTCTATAGTTATCTATATAATCTCAACTCCTCTCATCCATACAAATTTTGAAAAAATAATTAAATTCAATTTACCAGATCTTGAGAATCCAGGCACTTGTTAATTTCCGTCCACCTGATCCCAAGACTCAGATTCGGCCTTCGGCTTAACATGCGAGGTCTTTTTTTAATAACTTTCATTTTCAATAAATAAACTTGAATATTTTTTTTCAAGTAAAATTTTTCTAGGTGATAAATATATCTCAGTATTTATCAAAAACATCAATTAGACTTTACTTCTCGGTCCAAATTAATTCTTATATTGAACTCAATTCATCTTTTTCTTAACTATAGTTTCAAATAATACACAAAATAACTTTAATACTTGAGTAAAAAATATAAAAATAAAATATAACTCAGTTCACGATTCATCGATAAAATAATCTCAATAAAATTAGACGAAAAAATAAAATCCTATCTAGCTCAGAAGAAAAGACCATAAATTTCAAAATACTAATGATGATGATGTAAAGAATACATATTCAGGTGAATGAACCACTGAAATAGGATCACCTCAGGGCAGTGTTCTGGGGCACCTGCTGTTTTTTGTGTATATAAACGTCTTGCCTAATTTTTTTGAAGAAAGCAGGCCATTTATATATGCTGATGACACGGCGGTGGTAGTCTCCGGAAACTCTCATGAGGAAGTTACCCGTAAAGTTGAAATAGCAATCACTCAGTTTTCGCTATGGTGTGAAATGAACGACCTTGTAGTTAACCTGCAAAAAAACAGTTACATGGAATTTACAGGTGAATATAAATCACCCACCATTGACACGAGTATACCATTTATTGATTCAAATATACAGGCAATCATCTCTCTCAACTTTCTGGGCACCATTGTTGATTCTAAATTATCTTGGAACGGCCAAATACATCACATTTGTAACAATCACCGAAAAACGTATTTTGCTGAATTCTCCCTCGAAAAATATCTGCGTCTACTATGCTCTGGCATTCTCAACAATCAGTTACAACATAATCTTTCGGGACCAAGCTACTGAGGTAACCAGAGACTTTACTCTATATTATCGGCCTCATTTTCAACCTAAAGTATCAAGATACCTGTAAAAATCATTTCACGTAACATCGAATATTGACAGTAGCCTGTATTTACATATTGAAAATATTGTGACACATACACAAAAGCAAACACCTCTCAAGGAGTGCTCGGAAATCCACAAATATACTACCAGAAATCTACATTGAAAAGTTCCATCATATGGAGTACAAAAAATCTCCAAAACATAGCGGGAGTCATCACTACAACTTACTGCCTGAATCACTGGAACACCAATATCTGACGTATCTGAATTTGAAAGATACTTAAAATCATCGAAATGATCTCACGCATCTATCTTTAACCAGCCTGGCAAACTCTTACATAGGCCAGTAGATATAGACAATCAATTAACATTAATTCCAAAAGTTTTCAAACTTCAATGGTATGTTAGTGCATCAATGAAAACAAACTATAAAATTTTGCAGAAGTCTGCGATGAACGAAACATTGTTTTAATTGCAAAAAACGTGTTCATGCTTCATCATTGCACTGAAAATTGCAAAAGTTATGCAAACTAGGCATACCTATAGTAATGGTGTTTTACAACATGCATTGAGTTTGCAACCCTGTAAAAAATACGGAACCTTGTTTTTTGTCATTTGTTCAAGTTTTCATTGTAATTTGTCCAAAAAAATCACAAACGTTCTCCAAATTGGATAAGTGAACGGAAAAAAAGTTTAAAATAATCACGTACATTTGCAACCATTTCTGAAAAACGCATCAGCTATGTATCAAACTTTTTTATCAACCTTACCATTTCCAATACACCAAGCATTGAAATAATTACAAGAGTTTTTTATTATGGTTGCAAATAAAGAGAATATCGGTCCCAGTGTATATGTAACATGTACAATACAGTAATATGTAACTTTGCAACATCATACAAAAAACGGAACCTATTTATCCTCTAATATAAATTAATTGCATTTTTAAAACTGCTGAAATATTTGCAAAAGTTCTGCAAATTGCAATTAAAATTACAAGTAATATTTTACGTGACACAAGAGATTTGCAACCGTCATTGTTCAATAAAACATTTTTTTTGTATATATGTTTTTTTTATTTGGCCATAAATTATTAACATTACGCAAATAGGTTCAAGATATATATTAGACCGACATTTGTCTACAGCGGTCCATTGTGTATTGTAACGATATATCTGTTACATTTCTTATTGATATGCTCTATGCTCGAGATTGAATTTACTTCCCTATTGAAAATCTTAGCGACATCTAACCGTGGGTGATAGAACAATCATTACGGCTAGGGAAGAAGAACTGTCTCAAAGAATCTGACAGTACGATGATATTTAAGACGATGCATGTGACATTCTCGGCCCTTTTCTGATCTTTCGGCAATTAAGATACATTGTTTTCCTGAAGCTCGTCGGCCATTAAAGAGTAGAATATGCCATGTTGAAATAATTCATTGAATCAGAGCATTTTTCTTTCTCCGCGAATATGAATTCAGATCAGTGAATAGTGATATCAAGGAAGGTATGTACTGAGAACTTATGTTTGGACCGTAGATATATTAAATATGTCACATTCAAATAATTTTTAAGAGAACGTTAGATCATCCTTCACAAGGGAAGAATCTGAAGTTATCTACGCATTTTGGTCATGAAAACAGTAATTAGGTTTATTTAGGTCAATCTGACTAAAAATAGCAGTGTCGTTCACTATATATTTTTGAAGAATTCGGTTAGGATTACGAATCCCACAGGTATATATTTTTTATGAGTTTTTATATATCTTTGGTATGGTTCCATATTTGGTAACAATAATCACCGAGCTGTGGTTTTGATGTGGTTGAAGTGATCTAATATGTATATTTCATGTATAAATTTGGTACTTGGAATTTGGAATTTTCTGTGAATTTTCAGAAACCTTTTTGAAGAAGTATTCGACGGCTGGTCAAACATTTATTCTCATATACGTTTCTTGAATATCGCTGAAATTGAAGTAATTTTCGTGAATCAAATTCAACAAACTTGATTGTTTCAAATTCTGATTTTAATTGTTGATAACGGAATATCTTGGCTGCTCAAGATCAGAGAAAAAATCATCTCTTCCATATATAAGGCAAAGATCAATTTTCGTTAATTCATAAGAATTATTAAAAATAGTTCTTCAATTTCAGTATTGGATATTATTCATTTGTATTCTCAATTAATTTCAAGTAATAATCTCTTGATGAGATTACATTCAACTGTAACAACAATGAATTGAAAAGATTCCAAGTTTCAAGAAATGGAATTTTTGTATATCAAACTCTGACACAAACAATATTGTTCTCATGTTAAATCGCTGAGAACACACTTGATGGACCAGAAGCGGATGTTCGTGTTAACCTGATCGGTAGCCCAGCAGCTATAACTACCCCCTGATTGCAAGCCAATTCACTACGTGGAGTTTAGCTAAGTGCTAGACAAGGAAAAATACAATCAAGGTACATCGTCATCGAAAAAACCGACAGTTCAGCAAAACAAAACAATATTAGTTTTCTACATTGGAATAAGAAAATAAATTTTTGGATTCAAATGTTCTGAATTTTGAAGAGATGTGAACTTTTGTAAATAGATTGTTATGAGTTGGTATTTGTTTTATTGTTGTAGTTATTTACAGAAGGAAAGTTAATTGATGTGCAATCATTATTGAATAAGGTTTTGGATTTTTGTCCTAGTTTAAATAAAAATTCTGGCGTCCATTCAAATTTACAATTTCTAAAACTTTGCTTGAAACATAAAAAATTTGAAACTAGCAAAGCGGTCCAAAGAACTCCACACCGCTCTTCACTGAATAGTCTGGGCATTCTATTTCAACAACACGCAAAGAAATTTACCAGGATATACAACAGGAATTCGGTGAATTCTACAGGAAATTCCCCCTATATAAGCGACAGCAGGAATATTTGTTAATTGTACGTGACAATTTCGGTCTTTCAATTCCTCTGGAAATAACAAGTTTTAGATTAGTTAATGCAACCAAACTGCAGTTTGCCATTTCAACAGGAAAATAATAATGTGACAAAAATCGGAATATGATTTACTATTTACAGAATCGTTACATTGATTTAACTGGAATTTTTCAGTTATTTTAATGAACTACCTTACTTTTACCGGAGCTGTTATTTCGATTTAACAGGAATTTCTTGTTTAATAAACAAACTAGATAGTTGTATTCAAAGCTTCGAACTTCAGTTTTTACAAGAATTTCCAGTAATTAACACTGAACCAAAACAGGAATTACTTTACTCATACCGGAACTGTAGTATCGACTTAACAGGAATTTTCCGTTGATTTAAAGAACTTTCGTTCATATATTACAGTACTAGATAGTTGTATTCGAAACTTATAACCTGAGCTTTTACATGAATTTCCTGTACTTACCTAGTATTTAACTGGAATTTCTTGCATTTCCTATTAAATCAACTACATAGTTTTGACAGTAATTTCCATCTGAAGTTGATATTTTTTTCCATTGAATTTTACTGGAAGTTTTCGGTTAAGTCTACCGTGGAGCATTGTTGTAATTTGGGTTACTTCCTGTCAGTATTCAAGTGCTATGTAATGTAATTTTTGAAACGCATTCTGTTTAAAAAGTGACTTGCGAATATGTGTCTGGAATCAGGGGAGAATTTTCCATATATTTATTATAGAGTATCTCAACATAATTCTAACGAATTAGATAATCATTCGTTGAATACCAGTATGGAGACACTCCATAATACATATAAAAATAAATTTTCCTGATTCCGGACACATATAGCGAATTTCATTACGGAATTACTGTCTACACTCTTACAATTTGTTCTAGGGAAAGTCAAACACTAAAAAATGTAACCTTTAAATAACAGCGAACTTTATGCAGCTGTGAAAAATGATTATTTTACAGGTTTATATGGTTCGCTATGCTTTAAAAGACTGAAATTATTTTCAGTAGCTAACTACCTCTAGGGGTGGGTGCCCGCTATTGTATTAAGACTAACAATATATTGTTACAATCCCAAATCAGCAAATGAATACAAACTGAGGAATAACCCAGGTAGACAATTACAACTACAATAAAAGATATGTAATAGAACAATACCCATTAAACAGAGTATGCACTTCTCATATAGGTGGGGTATAAAAAATATTAAATTAGAATGTTTAAGTTTGAATTTGTTTTTATTGAAAAATCAATATTTTGTTTGGATTAATTTTTCCAAAGGAAAAAAAAAAAAAAGATATTTGGTGCCTTTCCAATATTTTAACCACGATTACGGTTTTGCCATATAAGTACTGCAAGGTCGTAATCATGGATAAAATATTGGATTTACGGAATAATTTTTTAACTAAAAGTAATAATGATGAACATATTAATCAACAATAATAAACCTAAACTAAAGGTAAAAGTTTTATTTGCAGCGATTTCATCCATCGTATCACCGATTATTCTGTATACTCTCTTTTCCCCATCTTGGCTTTGATCTAAGTCTAAGGCAATAGGGAGCAACTCGAATAAATAGTTAGTTGACGCCGACATAACTATTTTTCTGATAAGTATCAGAATTCATTTCACAATCACTTCACTTGCACTTGCTTATGCGTAGGTATCCAACAACAACCAACACGAATGACAAGTTACCGCGTCGGTGAGTATGTACTTCCCAGAGTAACGGATTGAATTGTGGGATTTACAGGACTTCTAGTAAAATCAACGTTCTGAGCTGTTACACCAGTAGCGTGGATCGTAGAGATAACAGGAATATATTGCATGAATTAAAATACAGTCAGCTGAACAATAATTATTCCGGTAGAATAATCTGAATTTCTGTGAGGAATGCCAAACAGTCCTGTTGAATTCAATGTGTCCATACTGTTAGTCGTACAAATATTTCCTATAACATACACGGTGTTTCATTCCGGTTGCACCTATGGTTCCGACCTACGTATGTTTAACAGTCGTGTCTTGTAAATATTGCAGAGCATTATTCTATATTCACAGGAAATATTCCTCATAAACTAAAAGCTCCTCATTACTGTCATACTAACCATTTTTCTTGTTCATACGACTCAAGTCACTTTAACCGGAACCGGCATGTTAGATAGCAAGTACAGATTGTTCTCAGAACGGTTTTTTTCTGTTATAATAACAATGGTTGCGTTTAAAAAACAGGAATTCATTCAACCGGAAATTCCCGGGATTCCTTTTTTTCAGTGAAATAACTAGAACTATCAGTATATCTGTTATATTTTGTACTGGTTGATTGAAATTGCATCAGGAGAATAATACGGTTACGTAGTTTATAACCATTACAAAATTTGAAACTAATTATTAATCTCAGAAGCAATCACTATTTTCGACTAATCACCGAAATATATTTAATCTAATATTCTGGAATGCAACAATCGAAAGAGTAAAAAAATTTGCTAAGTTCGGGTAAAAGACTATTGGAAGATATTATTTTTTTATCGCATTTGAAATGACATGCAATCATTCTTCATTTAAAATTTTTACTTGTCACAACATGACTTTATAGACATCGACGAGATTTTAAAATAAATTTTCATCATTAAACAAACACGTTCTTGAAGAATATATATTGTGAAATCGATATCACATCTCAAATTAAATTTTTACAGGTATGTATTTCTTGAATTAAATAAAATTATAATTTACCGTTCCACTCGACTTTCTCCAATTGTTTCGCATGAAAAATCCTATCGAAACCGAATGGAAGACTGAAATGTAATCGACACGTAGGAATCATTTTCTTGATTTATAGAAATTTGGAAAATAAAGAGGGAAAAACATGTTGGTAGGCAATTCAATTTCAGTTGTTGCTACATGACTATTAGATGAATGTGCATTGTTTTTGGTTAGTTATATAGTTGTTCGTCATAAAAATACAATGGTCAGTCTTCTTGTTATTCTGGTAATAAATCATGTTACTAAGCTGATGTGCATTCATTACTCTGTAAACAAAACATTGTGACGTAACAGTTTTAGGTTAATTGTAATAATGTACAACTGTACGAGTGTTTTTTAAATCTCAATATTTCCTCCATTTTTTAATGAATCAAGAAAATTATGAAAATGTGTCGAGAGATTTTAGATCCCCCATCAAACGTACTCAGAGTATTTTTAATGCAAATTCCTGATTGTAATATGATGTTTTGAATTCATATCGAAAACGTTAGCTTTCAACATCGAATGATTTCACAGACCGAAGACAAGCTTCCTCTTGGTTGATAGGTAACACAATGAATGTCATTTATTAGGTATATTAAAATCTTTATTATTCAGATAACAAAGGAGATGCAAAAATATTTTTTTATTAATTCCTAATGTTCTGCATTGTTACATAGTTTGCAAATTATTATAGTGCCAACAATTGGTGAAATGAGTTGTCTGCCCGATTCGCAATACTTCTGCTTTTTTCGGTAGAGTACAAGTACGAAAATATTTTTCTTTTAATTCTACCCTTATTTCCGTATTACAGATGAGGTTGCAAATTAATCTCAACTTGCAACCATTATTTGAAACTTTTGTGATAATTCCGATACTTATTTTAATAAAAAAAAACAATTTAAAGAAAAAATATATTTTCCGTTTGACACAAGAGGTTGCAAATCAAAACTCTTGTCAAAATAGTATATTAAAGTATAAGTGGATAAAAAGGGCTTTAAGGCACGCGCGATTTTTCGAGCACGACGGCGCAGCCGGAGTGCTCGAAATAGAGCAAGTGTTTTTAAGACCAGTTATCCACGAATACTTTACGTTATTTTTTTTTATTGGTGCACTTTAAAATCATATATACTGGTATTATTACTACAAAAAATAGATATAAGAACTAATAATGCAAGAAGGTTGAATTCGTGATGTGACATCAGTATACCTTTCGTTGTCATGGAAATGAGAAAAACATTCATTTGCAATTTGTTACCAAAGATCAATATTTGTTGTCACCAGAGCTCAAAAATGAATTATTCTAATATCGATTTTTTGAATAGTGAGGCAGAATCGCGGTTAATACCGCGAAAATCCAGTGATATATATATAAAAAAGAATATGAAAAGTTCATCAAATGGATGGAGGAGCACATATAAATGAACAAATCGTGAGTAATATTTTATTTGACGTCAAGTGTCAGTCAGATCAATAATCACAAATTCGTCATTTAGACTTCACGTTTCTCGATTTGTTGATGTTGTCATGGTTACCTTTAAAAAACGCGCGTTTTTTAAAGTTCGATTTAAACACGCTGGGGCGTGCTTTAAATGGGTAAAAAGGGGCACCAATAAAAAAATAGTATATTAAAGTATAAGTGGATAAAAAGGGCTTTAAAACACGCGCGAAATTTTCGAGCACGACGGCGCAGCCGGAGTGCTCGAAATAGAGCAAGTGTTTTTAAGACCAGTTATCCACGAATACTTTACGTTATTTTTTTTTATTGGTGCACTTTGAAATCATATATACTGGTATTATTACTACAAAGAATAGAAATAAGATCTAATGACGCAAGAAGGTTGAATTCGTGATGTGACATCAGTATACCTTTCGTTGTCATGGAAATGAGAAAAACATTCATTTGCAATTTGTTACCAAAGATCAATATTTGTTGTCACCAGAGCTCAAAAATGAATGATTCTAATATCGATTTTTTGAATAGTGAGGCAGAATCGCGGTTAATACCGCGAAAATCCAGTGATATACAGGGTGTAACTGAATAAGTGTAAAACATTTAAGGAGGTGATTCCTCATCGAAAAAAAGATAGGATCTTTCATATAAAGAAACTTCATTGGAGCATCCCTTGTTAAGATACAGCCCCTTAAAGGGGGTACATAAAATTTGTATAACAACACTTAGCCAGTAATTTATTTGGTTTACCCCATGGTTGTAAGGGGTGAAAAACGCAACCCCTAAAATTTATTTCCAATGTAACTTTTTGTCTTATTATTTGTTTACCATTTAAAAATTTATTTCCGATAGCCTGTTTCATTCTAAACAAAAAATGTCTCTTGGGTTTTTTGCCCAAAATAAACCAGTAAGCAGCAAAACATTATTTTACGAACAACTACAGAGATACATCGTCATAAATGCGAAAATACGAAACTAATCTATCTAGTAGGTCGCTATTAGCGATAGTGACAATTAAATTGGTATGACGCTGTCAGTTTGGGAATTTTCGAAATTGAATTAATACTAATTGTGTGTTGTTGTTCTGTTCTTAATTTGTTACTTTAATAATTCACTTGTTAATAAAATGGCATACACAAATGAGGAAATGGCTGATATGCATTACGTTTACGGTCTGTCGCAGGGGAATGGGTTAGAAGCTTCTAGAAGATATGCTGAAATGTATCCTCAACGGCAGCATCCTTCACATAGAATATTTGCTCGACTTCATCAACGATTACGAGAATATGGTTCATTCGACAAAAGAACGCAGGATTGTGGTCGCCATCGAGAAATACGAACACCACAGCTTGAGGAAGCAGTACTTAATTTGATTGAAGAACAACCTACTACCAGTACTAGAAAGATTGCTTTCCAGCTAAATGTTGATCATATGACGGTATTTTGAATTTTAAAGGAACAACTCTTATACCCTTACCATCTGCAACGAGTACAGGCACTGTTACCGCGAGACTTTCCGAACCGTCTTGAATTTTGCAGTTGGATGCTGGAAATGATTAGAAGAAATTGTGACTTTCTGAAGACGATAGAATTCACAGACGAATGTAGTTTTTCTCGGGACAAGATTATTAATTTTCATAATTACCACATATGGGCTGATGAAAACCCTCACGCTATTGTCGAAACTAGCCATCAAGAACAGTTTTCTCTTAACGTGTGGCTCGGAGTTATTGGGGATGATTTAATTGGGCCTCATTTTCTACCTCCTCGATTAAATGGTGAGGCATACGTTCAATTTTAAGAGAAGTGCATCCAGTACTGCTGGAGGAAGTTCCTTTGGGCGTCAGAAGGGATATGTTTTATGCATGATGGGGCTCCCGCCCATTTTAGTCAAGTAGCACGTCAGCATTTAACTGAAACATATGCAAATCAGTGGATAGGTCGAGGAGGACCACATAAATGGCCCGCTCGATCCCCGGATCTCAATCCTCTCGATTTCTCTATTTGGGGCCATTCACAGCATTTGGTATATCGTACTCCTGTTCGCGATGTAGAGGACTTAAGAAACCGCATCATCGATGCGTGCAGGGTAATCAGAGAGACTCCAGGAATATTTGAGCGAATACGTGGCTCAATGCGCCGACGTCTAGACGCATGCGTAATGTTTGAAGGTAGACATATTGAACATTCACTATGATTTCTACATGTTGTGTGTTTTGTTATTAATAACTTAGTTTTGTTTATTACCCTTTAATCGTTTAATGCAGGTACTAACTACAAAATAACAATAAATCCAGTTCGCATTTATGACGATGTATCTCTGTAGTTGTTCGTAAAATAATGTTTTGCTGCTTACTGGTTTATTTTGGGCAAAAAACCCAGGAGACATTTTTTTTTAGAATGAAACAGGCTATCGGAAATAAATTTTTAAACGGTAAACAAATAATAAGACACAAAGTTACATTGGAAATAAATTTTAGGGGTTGCGTTTTTCACCCCTTACAACCATGGGGTAAACCAAATAAATTACTGGCTAAGTGTCTTTTTGGTAGTACAAAACGTCAGGTTAATTTCAATATTGTAACTTTTTCAGTGCTTGTGAAAAAAATTGTTATACAAATTTTATGTACCCCCTTTAAGGGGCTGTATCTTAACAAGGGATGCTCCAATGAAGTTTCTTTATATGAAAGATCCTATCTTTTTTTCGATGAGGAATCACCTCCTTAAATGTTTTACACTTATTCAGTTACACCCTGTATATAAAAAAGAATATGAAAAGTTCATCAAATGGATGGAGGAGCACATATAAATGAACGAATTGTTAGTAATATTTTATCTGACGTTACAAGGTACTCCTGTCAGATCACTAATCAAAAATTTGTCATTTAGACTTCACGTTTCTCGATTTGTTGATGTTGTCATGGTTACCTTTAAAAAACGCGCGTTTTTTAAAGTTCGATTTAAACACGCTGAGGAGTGCTTTAAATGGGTAAAAAGGGGCACCAATAAAAAAAACATTATTTTAGTTATTTTTTCGAGTTTGCAGAACTTTTGGAATTTTCATCGAAAAATTAGGACCAACAACATTTTTTTTCCGATGAAACTAACATTTGCGTTTTGTTTGGATGGTTGCAAATCCATCAGAGTATGTGAAGAGCTATTTTTCAAAACTTCGAAAGTTTGCAGAACTTTCGCAAATTTTTCCGCGCTAATAATAAGAAAATTCATTAAATCCTGATTTTCAACATCTTCCGTTCAGAAAAAAGGGTTGCAAAATTTGACCAAATATCATATGAAAGTCGTCTTCGTTCTACTGAAGTTTTGAAACTTTTGTAATTATAATTAAATTTTGGGAAAATCAAGTCTATCTCTACTTGCCTAACAATATTGTATTATAAAACTATGAATATTTCTTAATGATTTTGTACTTATCTGACGAACCTACATATAATATGGAAGAAAGGAAATAAACTATTTATCTATCTATCATTATTCCCCGCCGTTGCATACAAAAACATGGCCTTTCTAGGCGACGCCCGACACCCGACACCCGTATCTTTCACCAAAACATCGTAAAACGTAAAAACGGATTTTTTTGCCGCAAAGCCCCATAACGACTCTCTGTTTTTGATACTTTTCAAAACTCCGATGACGCCAAACTTCATCCGAACTGGCTTACGTGTCCTTCTCTGATTGGTGAAAATTCATCACCTCATCTCCCACTATGCAAGAAGTATTAGTCCTCAGTTTCATACCAATTTTTCTGACATCGTGAATTTTATATATCCTGTTTATAATGAAACGAACCATTTCTCTGGCTTCAAACTTCTAGTCAAAATGAACGTGATATCACGATAGAACACGTCCAAATCTCGATAATATTCTATCCTGACAAACGAAATATTATTTCATGAAAGAAAATAAGAATTTATAATTATCTAAGATATGAGCTCTTTCATTATGTCTTTCAATAATAGAATTTCAATTTCGTTAAGAAAAAACATATACTACACTAGGATCAAAATAAAAAACAATAACAACACCCTTCGGGGGGTGTCACAATGCCTACTCTCTCGAATGACATTAATAAATTGAGCAGAAATTCTAGGTGGCAGCATGCACAAAGTAGTTTTTTCCCCTTCTTTTTGCTGGGTAACATCCCCACCCAGTGAGCACTGAACCCATTGACGCGGGAAGTAATCAATGGATAAATGACACCAGCGTGCTCAACGAATCGGTCGGAGCTCTAGTGGAATTGATCGAGAAAAGTTATAATAATAATGCATGATGAATGCATCATTAAACAAAGAAGTGATGAGCACAAAATGTTCATAAAGATACTGCTGGTTCAAGAAGAACCTAATCATGTACAGCAGGTGCATTTGGGTGCAGTTCATTCTAGAGTTTCAATTGTAGAAGGTCGAAAATAGTATTACTCGTTAAATTATTGGTCCAAACTCTTTGGGTTATTTTAGTCATTTGTTCACTATTTTATCTGAATGATTTGGTTTTTAGTAAAAAACCTTTGAAGTCCTTGAAATTTTAATATTGATAATTCACGTTTAGAAAGACAAAAGTTTAATTCACAGAGTATCCCCATTCTGAATAATTGTCACTTTTCGATGATGAGCTCAAATCTTCGTTTAACTTCTTTATTACCGTTGGATATAATCTATCTGAAAAGGATAATAAGATTACGCATTTCTTCCTGGAAATATTGATGAGTATTAGAAAAAATGAATTGAATGACTAGAGTCGGTGAAAGTGCTCCAGATTCTGGATTCCAAGTACTCCAGTCTAGCGATGAGTACAGAGACTTCAAAATCAGTTTAAACGGTGAGTGAAAGTAGTTTGAAATTATATGGAAAAATATTCTGTCTGAATTCTCGAATCCAAGTATATTATGAATTGAGAGTTAAATTTAGACATAATTCAATAATAATAAAACTGGCTGCCAAACAGTAATTTGAATTTTGTAAACAATGATTTTCTTAATTAATCAATAAATTAGGGCGCTGATACACTAGCGATACTAAAGCTGCTAATGGGTGACGCTTCCGGTGCTCTGAAAAATGCAATTTCCGGTATTTGGATAGCCTTGTATATTCCCAAGCAATTGAATTCCTAAAGAATATATTGGTCCCTGACTTCAGGAGATCTGTATAACTGGAAATATAATTGATTTTTTTGAAAATATGAACAGTATGTTCATAAAATCAGATGTGGAATCATCTGCGACTGAAAGTTAAACTTTAGTCATTATCTTCCATCGTCAAGATAACCTCTTGTGGGGTATTCATGTTGAAAAAGGAAACATTCTCAAGTGAATACCAAATAGAAATATTTTTCTGTGAATTTAAAAATCCACGATAAAAATTAAGTTATTTTTTGTGAATCTCTAACAGAAAACAACTACTTCCCCGGCTAAAGCCACGCTGGACATTGAACTACATCTGATATATATTCTGAAAGGACCCTATAACTTCATTTTTATCGTGGATTTTTCAATTCACTGAAAAATATTTCTATTCAATATTCAATTGAGAGTGTTTCCCTTTCCAACATGGAAATATAAACTATGTAAAGCGGGTGACCTATATTCGATCGTCAATTTCATCTTCTGATATTGAAACAGACAAAAATTCTAGGAACTACTCCATCTCAACAGTAAGTTAATGATATTGAATTCACTTCAAAGGCTATTCGAGAAGCTTTTGATAAAGCTAGTTGCTATTACATATTTCTGAAAAATCATACACGTTGAATAGAATAAGGTGAAGTTTCGAAGCAATTCGAGGGCCTTGGCAACGACTCGATCTTTGGAATATTCTAGAGGAATTCATTTCATATTGATTATGTGGTGGAGAGACGGGAACAGGGAAATAACAGTATTATTGAGCAATGGTTTAACCCTAATATTCCCAAAAGGTAACAAGAAAACTGAATATATCAGTGAGCTTTTTTTATGAAGCATGCAATTTCCCATTGAAATGGTCAAATCCATGAATTTCGCCACTCGTTCTATTGATCCAAAATATGTAAATAATTTTGTCCATTTTACAGCTTGGTCTTGAAAATGGAATAACACAATTTTGATAAGGTAGAAATCACGAGATTTGCTACAAACACATCCATGTATGTTTGATTTTTCATGAATATACAGGGTGTTATCGAAATTGAGACATGTCGTTAACAAGATGTAAAAATCGTCAAAATATGTGATTTAACGAAAAATCACATATGTAAAAGCAGAAAACATACCGATCAAACTAGTCTTGTGACGGTCCTGTTTCATATCACTACAATCGCAAAAAATGGAATATTCGTCCAACCAACAATTGCACTTGAGTTTTTTTTCCGATTTATTCACTAAAAAATAAGTTCAAAAACTAAAACCCGACTACTGAGAAATCACGCTTTAAAAAGCATGAAACAAGAAAATATTCTGATCTGAAATTGTTAAGTACAAACTTTTCAATTTTTATATGAAATAAACAACTTACACGTAATATATTTTTTCTACACCCGTACTATGATAATACACTCATATGCCCATAATCCGTTTCATAATGAGATCCATTATGATACATTTTTCATAACGATACAGATTTTTTATAAATAGAAACTCATAATTTTTCAATCAAGCATGCTGTGCATTTGACGTTTGTCCTAGATTCCTATCTAATTGTTTTATTTGTCAAAATCAGTTGGTATTAAATTTTCGTAGAATATAGCTAAACTTCGATAATTATATTATCAAAATGTCTGATATCAGCGATATAGAAGAATTACCATCGACTCCTCCACACATATCGGAGAAAACAGAAAATGCAGTACAAAATATTTTACCCCAAAAATCTAAGAAAGTGTACGAAAAACTATATCAACGGTTTATGGACTGGAGAAATACAAATAATATTTCGACATTCTCGGAAAATGTTTTGATTGCTTATTTTCAAGAATTGATGGAAACTATGAAATCATCTAATACATGGACACATTATTCAATAATAAAATCGTTAGTAAATATCAACCATAATATAGACATTTCTAAATATAAGAAGCTACAAGCTTTATTAAAGCGAAAGTCCGAAGGATATGTTGGAAAAAAATCAAAAATATTTTCAACTGAACAAATAAAAACGTTTATCGACGAAGCACCCGATGAAAAGTTTTTATTTATAAAAGTAAGTATCTACCTAACATTGCATTTTTTAAAATGTTGTCATGATTACATTTTCCATTCGACTTATGCATTTATAGTTTTTCATTATTTATGGGGTGTAGAAAAAATAGCGTATGCAACTCTCATGTAATGGTTATTACATGACATGATCGTTGCATAATATACTATTAATGTATTTAATACATATTCATAGTGATGTTCAGAGGATAGCCGTGGACATATGCCACTTACCCTAACAAAACAATACATTCTTATAGTAGTAAGCGATCATAAGCTTTGGGACAAAGTGGCATATGACCACAGCTATCCTCTGAACATCACTATGAATATGTATTATATACATTAATAGTATATTAAAGTATAAGTGGATAAAAAGGGCTTTAAAACACGCGCGATTTTTCGAGCACGACGGCGCAGCCGGAGTGCTCGAAATAGAGCAAGTGTTTTTAAGACCAGTTATCCACGAATACTTTACGTTATTTTTTTTTATTGGTGCACTTTGAAATCATATATACTGGTATTATTACTACAAATAATAGAAATAAGAACCTTTCGTTGTCATGGAAATGAGAAAAACATTCATTTGCAATTTGTTACCAAAGATCAATATTTGTTGTCACCAGAGCTCAAAAATGAATTATTCTAATATCGATTTTTTGAATAGTGAGGCAGAATCACGGTTAATACCGCGAAAATCCAGTGATATATATAAAAAAGAATATGAAAAGTTCATCAAATGGATGGAGGAGCACATATGAATGAACGAATTGTGAGTAATATATTATTTGACGTTACAAGGTACTTCTGTCAGATCAATAATCAAAATTTGTCATTTAGACTTCACGTTTCTCGATTTGTTGATGTTGTCATGGTTACCTTTAAAAAACGCGCGTTTTTTAAAGTTCGATTTAAACACGCTGAGGCGTGCTTTAAATGGGTAAAAAGGGGCACCAATAAAAAAAAAATATATTTAATAGATGATAAATATTGAATAGTTTGTACATAACAACTTCAGATCAGAATATTTTTTTGTTTCATACTTTTTAAAGCGTGATTTTTCAGTAGTCGGGTTTTAGTTTTTGAACTTATTTTAATTTCATACTTTTTAGAGCGTGATTTTTTAGTAGTCAAATTATGATAAGTAGTTTAGAATGTTACGAGGGAACAGATGTACATACATACATACTGGTCAAAATCATAACCCTCCTTTTTGCTTCGCCGTAGTCGGGTAAAAATGTGTTATTGTTTAAATGGGAAACATTATTAATTGACAATGTTTCCCTTCTCAACGTGAATACCCCCCAAGAAAAAAAAGTTAATGATACATCATGAGGATCATCTACTTTGCAAACATGTGTATTATGAAAATCGTCCACTTCACTGTAGAAACTATTGCCAATATTCAAATCGTGCGGGACGATCTAGAGAGAAATCTTTCAATGTTTAAATACGTTAGCCGCCATGAGACACGTATGGCGTGTCTCAGATTTCCGTACGTATAATTTCCGTACGTATAACAAGTAATATTGGCTGAAAAAGCGACTTGGCCCAGGGGGACATTTTTTTTTTCAACATTGGGGCAGCTAACGTGTTATGAAATGCACTTAAGTTCATTGTTATCGTATGTTACATATTGTTTTGGAAATACCCAATACGCATTTTGTATTAATTTCTTATTCTGTGTCTTGTTATGAGAAGGTCGAAAGTAGCTCGAAATGGTTCGTGTAATATACACACTGCCGGTGCGTCGCCGAACTTGGCTGACACACTGGCGTGCGTCTAGATAAATATTCCAGTTTATCAATTTCAATGGTACACATCTGGAAATCTCTGTAAGCTATAACCCTGGTTTAAACAAAATTGCAACTTCATAATCATACCAAGCTACATGATTTGGTTTGGTGGTGAACATTTCCAGTGGTAAGGCAAGATTCCGCAATTTTATCTATGAAATCATTATGAATTTGATCAACATCAGTGTATTCAAAAAATCATAACAAAAATCTGAATTATTACTCAAGTAGGTATGTTTGTGCCATATTTCATAAATGATCCGTGTTTGTATGAGATGTGTTTAGATCATTTTGAAAATATATTGAGATTATTTGGATTATTAATAACGTCTGAACGTTTTTGGGGGGTATCGGAATTCTGTTTTCCATATTCTGGGTTTTCTCTCCCCCTGGAACTTAAAATTATTGGTTATCTGTTCAAATTACAAAATTTGCCCCGATACGTTTCTGCATTTTTGATCATCTGGATTCTAAAATAAACTAATAAAATTTCAAATTCGTCAATAACGCCCGTTTGGATATTATTTGCCTAAAATATTTTACAACAAAAGTAACATTGAAAATTCTTAATACGAAATATACTTCCTTTAATGAAGTTTCAGGAATAACCTATGCTCCCTTTATCAAATCCTGGTTTTTGGAAAATAATCACAATTTTAAATCGCACTCGAAGTATTTTGTATTATCGCAGACGCCTTTGAACGCCAGTGCATATACAAACGGGTCCCCTAACCGACGAAGTGGAAGACATGGAACTTCGAACCAAACAGATTTTCAGAAGTATAAGACGGATCAATGATACCGAGCACATCTTTGAATCAACTTGGCCTGAAGAAGTCAAGGACATCATCTGAAACCTTGCTACACACAAGGCACCGGGACCAGACCAGACCCCGAATAGAGCCCCCAAGGCTCTACCGAGAAAAGGAATAGCTGCACTGACCAACATCATCAATGCAGTGCTCAGGCTCAGACACTTTCCACGGCCCTAGAAAGAAGACACGGTCATCATGATCCCGAAACCCAACAAAAACCCTGTGATTCCGTAAAACTACCGACCCATCAGCCTCACACCCTTAGTGAAGCTGATGACTCCTTCTTGTGGGGACGGCGATGCCAATGTAAAGTTGGCAGCAACTTCTCCAAAAGAAGGACCCTAGAAGCAGAAGTACCACAAGGTGCAGTCTCATCCCCACATCTGTTTTCCATTGACACAGCCAAAGCCAGACAACAACTTCAACAAACTGGCACTATATGCTGACGACACATCACTAGTGGCCGGGTCAGCAAATGCAGCCCAGTTTACTCGGTACTTACAAGAACAAGCAGACAGACTTGAAGACTGGTTCGATCTATGGAAAATCGAAGTCAACGCAAGACAAGAGCCAAGCCATCCTATTCACCAGAAGACGAACCGCACCATCAGGTCATGTTATCATGAACGACCAACACATCCCAGGAGTCACTCTGGGCAAGAGATTGACATTCAGGCAACACGTGACACAGAGACTCGTACAAAATACTGGTAAAAATAAACAAGTTTGTCTAAACCCATAAAGGTAATTCATATAAATATAAAAATAAATAAAATATATAAGTCACATTGAAATATACCCCAAATAAAATGTAAAATCACAGTATTGATTGGTTTTTAAAAAATTATCATTATAAAATTCTTGTATATTATAATATGGTCTATCACTTAAAAAACATTTCACAGCCTTCCTGAAACATTGTAAATATTTTATTTCTGTTACATTCTTTGGCAAATGGTTGAACATTTTACAACCATTATAGACCATGGAATCCTTTATGACTGATGTCATTGGTATTGGCAACTTAATGTTGTTGGATTGCCTTGTCACATAATGGGTTGGTGAGGATTGAAATTTGTTCATATATTTTTTAATTAAAGGAAAAGTAATCTACAAGAGTCTCTACGTTTTGATTTGCACATATATCTTACGGCTCGTTTTTGCAAAATTAAAATATTTTGTAGTAGATAACCACTACATACGCCCCAAAATGAAATTCCATATCTCAGGTGAGATTCCACCAGAGAAAAATAAACAGTCTTAGCTGCTGTTGAACCAAGTTCATTTGCGACTACTCTGACTGCATAACAACCAGAAGACACTTTGTTACACAAGGCATAAATATGGTCTTCAAATTTTAGTTTTCTATCGATATGTACTCCTAAAAATTTTAAGCTACTTTTGTTCTCAATGATGTCATTCCCAATGGGTATATTGTCAAGTTCACATCTGAAAGTTACTATATTAGTTTTCGAAATATTTAGAGAAAGACGATTTGAATCACACCAATTCTTTACTTTCTTCATATCATTGGATATGATTTTAGTTAAATCATTTGCATTGTCCGATTGCCAAAAAATGGTAGTATCGTCTGCAAACAGTGTGAATTTTCCTGCGATATTTATACTTGTCAAATCGTTGACGTAGATGAGGAACAATGTTGGCCCTAGTATTGAACCTTGAGGCACACCATTATGTATTTTCCCAATTTCTGAGCGATGGTTTGTTTTTACCATCTGACTACGACCTGACAAATATGAGCAGAACCAGCTCAGTATCACTCCTCTGAAGCCGTAGTAAGGAAGCTTCCGCAACAGTATTTCGTGATCCACACAGTCGAAAGCCTTCGAAAAATCGCAAAATACTGCAGCAGCAACCTCACCACTATTGATTCCAGTATAAACTTTTTCCATGAGTGAGAAAATTGCATCATTAGTGCCTTTGCCACTTTGAAAGCCAAACTGTTCTTTATTAACGATTTTATGTTTCGTCAGAAATGCAGTTATCCTTATCTTGACTAGTTTTTCTATTAGCTTTCCTAATGTGGGAATTAGGGAAATAGGCCGATAATGCGAGGGGTCGTCCTGATTTCCATCTTTATGTAGTGGCATTACCAATGATACCTTCAGGAAATCAGGAAACTTTCCTGATTGAAATGATTCATTAATAATATTGGTTAAGAGTTGTAATGTGTTATCTGGGAGATTTTCCAAAATGTTTGCTGTTATGTCGTCGTAACCACTTTTTTCCAATGGCAACAATCACCTGTTTCAGCTCATAAATATCATTGTCATATAGAATGCAAGTTTCAGAAATAAAGGGGTTTTTGAATTGTTCCATAGAGTCGTTATGAGTAGTCAATTTTTCAGTCAATTTTTCTGCAACAGAGCAGTAATATTTGTTAAGAACGTTTGGTGAAAGTGAAACTTCATGTACTCTATTAGATTTACCTCTTAGGTCATTAATTACTTGCCAAGTCTCTTTCGATTTGTTTTCAGCTTGCTCGAATCTATTTTTATAGTAACTTTCTTTTGCTTGTCTGACAACCTGCCTATAAATACTGCGGTATCTACTGAAATACCGTTGAGAAAAAAATATCATCAATAATCTTCCGAATATAATGCAGCGATCGCATATTATTTGCTGAAATTTTTATGTAAGAGGTTTAAAGCACTCAGAGGCTGACTTCATACCAAAAGAGGTACGATTTCAATCTTGCAAACGTGCCAATCTGCAAGTTGAGGACCGCTCCAAGGAGTAGCGGGGGAGGATGTCAAGTAGATAGTAACTCTTGTTCACACATAGCGTGAAGGAGATTTATTATCCCACGGGCACTCAACCTTTAGGGGCGCATAGTGTCTCGCCACTTCACTGCAGATATTCGAGTCTTAGACTTTGACTCTGTTCAGAAGGTTTGAGTATGTAATATCTCTTTTAGCTCTAGGCCAAGGGAATTTTTTGAAAACAAATTTCTACGAGCCAGTTCGCATCGTCACTTCGAAGTATCTCTTCGTATCAGGCAACAAACCTACTTTCTAATGAATTCGAAGTTCGAATTGAACGAGACCAAGGAGCAAGAATAGTATTTTTAGTGCTACCTACGATAAACGTTCTTGCGTTCCTGAATCTACCGTGAATTGCTCATGCCAGTTTTTCCAGGACACCAAACCTCCCCTGAGACTGGGTGTGAGAGCTGGATTAGGTACGGCAGGTAGACTGAAGATTGTTCTTGGCAGCCCTAGCAACAATCCAAGTCACCGTTACGCCCACCTGCTCCCTGTTCATTGACCACGTAGTCGGGGCTAAAAATGCCACTTCTGTCCTCGCGAATGATAGGCACGGTTAAACATTCTCGGTCGCAGGGAAACTAAGATACAAACCAGCTAGTGTTCGAGTTTTGCGTGGAAACATAGCATAGGGCAGCTCGGGAGGGCAGTAGCCCAATGTGGTGCCGCCCGTTCTAACTCTACCGCGGCGCCATTAGCTTATATTCTCGAAATAGTTCTCTGTACAAAATTTTCCTAACCCACATGAAACACTCCTCTGCATGGATGCGCTGTTGTCAAGTCCGGTACATCTATTTCAAAAGCTATAGTCAGTCATAACAAGAATATTTTTTCATCAAGTTAAAAACACTTGAAAAAACTAGCTTTTATTCATAGAGAGAAACAATATTTTTCCAGATGTGTGACGTAAAAATCTATTTCATTGCTACCTTTCTGAAATTCAAAATCAGAATAGATGATTAGATGAAAATTGAATATGCCCAATGAGTTTTCTGTATTTTGAAAAATAGGGTTAGGTACTTCACTCTTGTTGACGATTCAAAAAAAATCCACAAATCAAACCTTTACATGACTTTTTCATCGCCCATTATGAGTTCCTTGATAAGAACTGTGTTACTGTAAAAGCCCGAACTAGTCAATCCTAAGATTTTCCAGTAAAACCCAAGATTTACAAACACTTATGGTAAGAGTCCGAACAGTTCTGTGATCATCGTTCATTTCGAACTTTTACCATCATTTACTTGGAAAATCGTAGGACACGCTAAATTCTAATGGTAACATGAGTAATTTTCCCTGTGAATTTTTTCATAATTTTTTGACTTGTCGTTTTTTTGAGGGGGTATACATAAACCTTAAGGAACTTTCGCTGACACCTTTCTCTATGTGAGAAAGTGTACAAATTCACGAGTAAAAGTTTACAAATGAAAGTAGAAAATGTTCACTATGTAAAAAATTTTGCAAAAATATTAAAAGTGAATTATCTGGGAAATTTTACAAGTGGAAGAAATAGAATATAAGAAAAAATCTCGAGAGATATTCAAAAAAAAAATTTTGAAATTTCTATGATTCAGAAATTGAATATTTCATAAGTAATGAAGCTTCCAAAATTCTGCAGAGTTTCATCGAAAAAACCTTTCTCATGAAGGTAGTACGCAATATTCGGGCCCACGCAATGGCTAGCCGGCAAAATTAATTGCCTAATATTGTCGAACTCCGACAAATTCCAAATTTGTCGGAGTTCCACAAGGTGGATGATTTGAATTTCAAACTCATTCGAGAAAATGAGCGACTACAACATTTTCGGTGAGCGAATTTGCATTATTTCTTTGAAGCTAGTCCAGAAACTGCTTGTACTACAATTCATGTATATCTTGTGATTTTGTATTGTCATTGCTTGACATTTTTCTTTGCAAAATGCTAGAATTCTTATAATTGTCTAGAAAACATATTACTTAGTTCAACTTGATAATATTAAATTGCAAATGAATGTTTAAAGTTCAAACAGACCAAATTGTTTATTGACCATAACAGTTTTCAGTTGTAGAAAGTGTCTCTTCAAAAAATATACTATATTTTCTGGAGAATGTCCATCACCAAAGATCGTCATATTATCCTATAGGCAACATGGTTTTCCAGAGGATAAAACAAGGACAATCCATTCTTCTTGCCCCAATTTTCAATCGATTTTAGTTCACGAACTCCGAGTGGCTGCGATGGAAGCTAGACAATCCGTCGAGGCTTTTGGCTCCGACATCCAAATACATTTGTTTAGGATGACCTTTCCAACTAGACAGCAACCACAAAAGGCTATTTCAATGAATTTTATTGGAAATTTTGCTGCAGGATATGATAACGAGGGAAGTAAATCCTATGCCTCAAAAATAAAATCAGATTGACGTGATTTGTGTGAGACAACATTCGAGAAGTCTGAAGATTATTTCAAGTTTATTTATATATATATATATATATATATATATATATATATATATATATATATATATATATATATATATATATATATATATATATATATATATATATATATATATATATATATATATATTGTTATTCTATTGATGAATTTTTCCACCAACTTAACCTTATTTTAACTTTATTTTATCATGTACTATCCAATAATATTTATTGTTTTTATGATTTATGTAATCTTGAGTGTATGTACTTAGACATGTATCCGGTGACTTCTTTCAGATTTATAATTGTATCATGATGTCAAACAGAGATATTGTATCATGTGCAATTTTTATTAACTGAAATAAAGATATATTATTATATATATATATATATATATATATATATATAAATTTAGAAATAACGACTGACAATTGGTATGAACAGTGGGGAATAACGGGGATCTTCAGTCAGCACAAGTGTTGAACTATGAAAAACTCTTTAATACGTTGGACCGAGCTTTCGTTTCAATTTTAAAACTTCTTCAGGGTCCTAAAATAAATAAATTATATTATTGAGAAAAAACATTCTCAAAATGAAGAAAGTACTTCATTAATGAACATTAAATTTAAAAAAAAAACGTAAAATATGTAAATATTTGTCGGAATGGTGTTATATCTTTAACTTTTCGAGTGACATTGAAGGATTTGAAATGACAACCTATGATTAATCGTCAGAAAAATATAAAATATGTAGTGTGTGTGCTGATTTTTTATTATATTCTTTGAGAATCATCAGTTTTCATCCATTTGTAAAAGATAACTGTAGATTCTGCTAAGATTTTCGATATGTTTTTTTGTTCATATTTTGATTGGATTTATTGATTTCAATCATTTCAAGAAATAATCTTTCAGAGAAATTTTTTTCTGAATGTAAAACTTGTGCTTCCTCGAATGATATTTTATGGCCTGTTTCAATAGCATGTTGAGCTAATGCACATGATTTCTTGTTGAGTCTTATATCACTTCTCTGAGAGATAATACGATTATTTAAAGTTCTTGAACTTGTACCAATATAGTTCAAATCACAGTTGTTACATGGTATGCTGTAGACAACATTTGATTTCTTCAAATCTGGTGTGGGATCTCTTAACCTCGTTTTTAAATTTCCAATAGTCTTGCTATTTTTCTGTGAAATGTTTAATTTACTTTCATTCTTGAATAATTTAATTATATTTGATGATAGAATTCATTCCTATAGTAGGAATTGAAAAATAAATTATCCTTTCATTGTTATTTTCTGAATTTTGATTATTTGTGTCATTATTATTAATTTGTCTATCAGAGTTGGTATTGAAAATAATTCTGTTAAGAAGTTTTTTGGGGTAAGAATTATCTAGTAAAATATTTCTGAGAATTTTAAAATTTTTGTTTTTTAGTGAAGGATGAACCAACATCTCGATTCTTTTTTTCATACAGAGAATCAAATTTATTTCCATATTTTTTGAGTGGAAGTTTATGTATCTTTCAGAGTTTGTTGGTTTTATATACCAATCTGTGATTAGTGAATTGTTTTCTCTACGAATTATTCTAGTATCTAAAAACGGAATACTTTTACTTTTTTCTAATTCAATTGTGAATTGTAAATTTTTATTGTAGTTATTTACTTTTCTTAAAATTTCATCGGATTTATCCATTGGTACTGCACAAATAATATCATCTACATTTTTTTTTTTAATTAACTTCAAACGCCAATTGTGGTGATCTTTCTTCGAAAAGGTCATCCATTACATACGAGGCAATGATTGGTGAGATGGTACCCCATAGGTTTCCAAGAATTTGTTTGTAGAAATTTCCTTCGAACGAAAAGAAACTTTTTTTTTTTTTTTTATGTTCTGGTTCCCACGAAAAGGGATATCCTGTAATGTTCAGAGAACATCGTGGGAACCAAGGGAAAGAAGGTAGGAGTTGGTGTTCTTCTTAAATTTCTGGAGGTTGTATGCCTCGGGGAACACCTCCCTAGGCAATGAGTTCCAAAGCCTCGCTGTTCGTTGGATGAACGAGTCTTTGGAAAGTGATGTTCTGCAGGTCTCCAAAGTGACCACGAAGGGGTGTGATGACTGAACTTGACGGGTTAGTCTCGAAGAGACTGCCAAAGCAGGAAACGATTGTTGATATTTCAGAAGAGCATCGCCCATGAAAATATCTATAAAATAGAGACAAATCGCCAACTTTTCTACGGTGTTCCAGACAAGTGAGCGAGTTTGTAAGCGAGGCATCACCGACGAGACGAATTGCCCTTTTTTGGACAGAATCCAATAGTCTCAGGATATGTTTAGGTGCAGCGCTCCAAATATGGGAACAGTATTCCAGGACAGGTCGGATCTGTGCCTTATAGATCATAAGCATCTGAGTGGGGGTGAAATAGCTCTTGGCACGAAACAAAAAACCAAGTTTTGGGATGCACTTTTGGCAATGGACCTCACGTGATTTTCCCAGGAAAGGTTATTGCTGATAGTAATACCAAGCATCGATATGGATGACTTCAGTGGTATGGTTACTCCTGACAAAGTTATGTTAGGCACAGTGAGATCGGCTTTTTTAGAGAGAAGACATGCTTGTGTTTTGTTTGCATTGAATTCTACCAAGTTATTAGATCTCCACTCGAGAATTGTTGCTAATATAGGGGCCCTGGAAGAGAAAGCGGTATGGAGGGTACTATCATCGGCAAAGCTGTGTACTGGACATGAAGTTGCTTTCAACAGGTCGTTGATGTGAAGTAGAAATAGTGTTGGTGCGAGAATAGATCCTTGCGGAACACCAGCATTTATGAGTAGAGTGTCAGATGAAACTCCATCGACCACTACATGGAGAGACCTGTTTGAGAGAAAACTAGCAAGCAGAGAATACAGCTGAGGGGGCAAGCCATAAGACGGAAGCTTGGCGAGGAGTCCCTGGTGCCAAACTCGATCGAACGCCTTGGAGATATTTAATGCCACAGCTAAAGTTTCTCCATACTTTTCAATAGATAGCTGCCATATATGTGAGACGTAAGCGAGCAGGTCACCAGTTGATCTCTGATGGCGGAATCCATATTGCCTATCGTTGACAATTCCTGAGTCTTCCAGATATTTCATGAGCTCGATGTTGATGGCTTTTTCCATGACCTTTGAAATAATAGATAGCAGTGCGATAGGTCTGTAGTTGCTAGGTAGGGCCTTTTTGCCTTTTTTAGGGACTGGCTGTACTCTTGCAATTTTCCAATTGGACGGAAATACCCCCAAATGGACCTTTTTATGCACCATGTGAAAACACGGTAATTAGAAAGTATATGTGCTAATATCACTTGGGATTTTTTATTTTATTTTTCTGATGGGTAGTTTTTCCATAATCCGGAAAAAAGTGGTTTCGTGACGTCACGTTCACTAAAAGTTGATTTGGCATAGTTGTATGAGTTGCGAATCATGGAATTGTGACGTAATGACATTTGTTATTTAATACTTTGATAGGTTCGTTCGTTTGCTTCACGGAATAGAATATTATCGATCGTTTTTCTCTCTTCAGCTCTTTTTCTTGCATATATCTGATACGGCTGATACGAGACACGAGATATGCAGAGAACTGCTGCAAATGAACAAGCTCGCCATGAATGTTTGGTATTGAAAAATTTCGGAAATTATTTTCTAATTTTAATAACTATTGTAACGTAAATAAACTTAACTTGGTTCTACTAATTTATTTCACACTTAATCTACAATTTAGTTTATATTACTACGCCACTGTATAGCTCGATGGTATGGGCTCGTTCAGACTGTCCGTGCCATCTTGAGGGCTACCTATTTATCTCCGTCACAGGATTCCCGATCTTTCGAATTCCGGCAGTTGGCGACGGCATGTTCCAATTGTTTCCAATATTGACCGTTGTTTTCCGCGGAAGAGCGACTGGATGGTTCTCGAATATCTCCGGGGGTGATCTCATCGCTGTCGATGGCAACGTGTGAGGCGACAGGTCCGGCCTAGGTTCGTTATTGCCCCTTCTTAAAGACATTTCGTCCCGAAATTTCATCCTTGAGTGTGACGATATCTGCATGACTCCCATATCTGCACCGTGAAGTTCGATGGAAGTAACCTCCACGG